>JAGFNX010000089.1:0-74843 GCA_017657125.1 Scopulariopsis brevicaulis | reverse complement strand
GTGGTGKTGGGGGGGGGGGGGGGGGGTTGATTTCGTAGGGTCGTCCTAATTGTTCCGTGCCAGGGCGTGCTTGACTTCTCCTTCGGCTTACTGTTAGTCGAAGGCCGGTCAATGCGACGAGGAGTTAATAGGAAAGCGGAAGTCGATACATCGTTACGCTGGAAAGCCTCCCATCAACGACAAAGCCTGTGCACGTGCGCCGAGGATGCGAGCAGCCCGTGCCATCGTCGACATGTTAGGGAACAAAATGAGGTGCTGACTGGTGTATGTCCGTTGAGCACTAGGTGAGGGCCAGTGATGACGTCGAGTCCATTGCCGAAGGAATGTGCCGCGAGTATACTTGTATGTATCCTCGAGGGTCGAAGTTGGGCGTCACGTCGGGCGTGGGGCGAGAGAGAGAGAGCGCGTCTATTAGCGGGGCCGTCGTACCGCACAATCTGGGGTAGGATAGTGGCAGGAGGTCATGACGAGTGACTTGACGGCATGCATCCTGTATCGCGAAGAGACGAAGGCGCTGTCGGGAAGAGGGCGCTGGCGAGAACGGGGCGCGTGCTTCGGATCGGTCGCGAGACGGCGAGTCTCGGGTCTCCGGAACTGGTCAAGATAGCGACGAAAGACCTCCGCAGAGAGGGAGGCCGCAGAGAGGGAGGGAGAGTGGGGAGGACGGCAATGGCCCCTTTTTAAAGAAAATCGAGAACATCTCGCCATCCCCGTCCCGCGGATTTCAAATCCCCCCCATGCCCGTCCGCATCACCGTCGCGGAATTCTTTCCCCCCTCCCCCATCCAATCGAATGCCCTAGCCGCGCCGAGCCCGCAGCCCGTCGCGACGCGGAGGGCGGCCCGGCGCGGCGATCAGCTGTCAAGCGGCCCACACCTTACCGCATTCGTCGGGCTAACCAACGCATCGGGCCCTGAAGGGAAAGTGGGTGGGTCTGTTGAGGACGGCTCGACATCAGCTTTGCGGCCGGAGTCTGCTTGTGGGAAAGGAGAGTGGCTGTCGAAATCTTTATTCGGGGGCTTGCCAAGTGAAGTGCTTTTATTGTGCGGAGATCCCTCGTTTACGTCGTACTATGGCTGGAGCGCGGGTGTGTCGCCGGTTCCAGTCAGGATACAAGAAGCCAGCGCGATCAGCGGCCAGACATGGAACTAAGGGGAGCGGACATCCCATCTCGTCCTATCCTGACAGTGGTCGGCTCGTAAAGCTTGGCCCACAGCCCAAAGTCGGCATTGGAACAAAACACGGCGTTTGGCCCTCATTACCGCGCAGATACGGGGTCTGTAACAAAATCCGTGCACAAGGCGTCATCCGCATCTCACTGGGCTGCCAAAGTCCGAGCGTCCATTCCCAGACTACCCAGATTAGGCGGGATATGTCATTTTGGATACGGCAACCTATGCGAACCTATCATGGCTCAAAGCTCAACAACTGGCCATGTCCTTTTGAGTTCGGACCATGCTCATCCCCTGCTTACCGTACGCCTTCATATGCGTCTACTTGTCGGGAACACGCCTTGACCTTTACTAAAGCCTAGAAGCCGATAGACTGGACCACATCCTCAGCAGCCAATATGCGTCTAACTCAACCTGTCTGGACCCCAGGAGCTTCTTTGCATCCACAAAAACCGAGCACGTATGCCGACGCTGTGCACACCGGCCTGGGTTGACTAATCTGCTCGTCGCATTCCTGTCCGATACTTCTTATTTTGGGGCACGAACTTGATCATGATATACTGGTAAATGGCTAGGCTGAAGCCAATCGGGGAGAGTGAAAACACCACGAGGTTCGTTTCAGCGTGTGCAAAGCATGCCAAAGTCTTGAACTTCCCGGGACAGAAGAAAGCTCTCCATAGTATGCTCAAAACGCGCGGGCCGTCCATGGTACATCAAAAATCGGCATTCCCCGGTGACACGCACTCTATTCAAGCCGTATTTTCTAGCATAGTAGCTGTACCGTTACATTAGACACATTTAAGACGGTGCCTTCCCCCTGGTATCAATCACTCGATCGATTGAGCCGCACATTAATATATCAGATTCGCTTGGTTGCAAAGATGGGAGTAATAGCCGCCCTGGTTCAGCCCATAGGTATAGTCTCGAGAACGCTAGCTTGAATTTCCACATGGAGCACGGTCGTTCTCACGATGTCACTCTCCAGCGGCAAGTCTTCCCACTACATTTTTCGAAACAACTTCAATTCCTATGAATAACCATGTGTCCCAATTTCCCGCATACAGATCGACTAAACTAAGACTGCATCACCAATCACCATAAGAACAAGCTGGCAAAAAAGCCAGACTTCGAGAATTGTGGTTGACACACAAGAGACAAACCTTGAGAATTGTGTGTTAGAGCTATGACGATCTCATGGAGGGTTTGTGATTCTAGGAGGGAGGAAGCTTACGACGAGGAATGATTTGTTGACGTTAACTTAGACCTGAGCGGGTGCCTGGGTGTCCGGCGGGCCGCCCTTCACGGACGATTTACTCGTACCGACCCTAGAGTTGTCGGTGCAGTTCCACTTACAATACAAGTCCTTCGGCAGCATCTTCTTGTCCTCTACTTCAGAAACGACCAAAGAATCCCGAAGCGCATCATACTTCAAAACGTCATTTCCACCCTTGCAGCGCTCCTTGACCACGGCCAGGATCTTTCCGATCAGGCTAGCGAGCTTCCTCAGCTGAGCCTGGTTACTCTTCTCCCACCTTGCAATGCCAGCCGTCACATCCTCGACCGTTGGGTTCTGAAATACGCCCTGGCGGTGGTACGCTCGCACGAGCCTTGGTGTTTACGACACCCAGAGCTGGGCAGCTGCTTCTTGGATCGGGAGGGGCCTGTGATGGACGCGGTTTTTGATTTCAATTGTCGACTTGAGAGGGATTGTCTCGCCTTCCACCTTCACCGATAGCTTTGAGCCTCGGCCGCCTCCAGCAAGAGCATCCCTGGTCGTTGAGAGAGACATGGATGCAAGAGAGCTGGAAAGACCGTCATTCGGGGAACGTATTAGTGTTACTACTTCCTTATCACTGCCTCCCCTTTCAAGTCATTCCTTGATATTACTCTACGCTGGCTTATCAATAGTAGAATTGCCAATTCCCTGATATTACAGTTTGGACAGTCGCGGCTGGTCATCTAGATACGACGACGTTGGTGCTAGTTTGTATAAGGAGAGGGACGATGTAAATATCGACTACGACTATCTAAACGAGGAAGAGTTAAGCTTTAGCAAGGGGCGATTTACGGAGCCATCATGGCGTGACAGGAGCAGGTCAAGTATTGAAGTTACTTACAGTAAACGGTGAAGCGAGCTAACAGGTTCAAGTACAGGCGCATTGCTCTCCCGGACCGTGTCTTCGCCCTCTCTCCCCGCCATTCCATTAAATGTTAATGTATTACTTGAAATCGGAGACAACTGGGCTCTCACAGAACTTGGCCATCGTTTTGAACCCAGTTTTAAGCGCTGCAGTGGCCCCAATCCACAAGATTCGCGAGATTGCGGTCTTGTGCCCCGTGTCCTCACTCGACGGGGTAAATACGTCCGGCAACATTTCCTTTTTCGTCGTCATTCCGGGGAGCGTGACAATGGCAGAGGTCGAGGACACTTAATCAATCTGTGGCGATGCTGCAACGATTAGGGACCCCGGCAATCTCCACCTGATTTTCCACCAACGACGCGGCCGTATTTGCCCGTCGTATCTTACTCCACCAATCGTATCTTTGAAACCGATCCGCTCCACTGGGGAATCTTCAAGTCTGCTTCGTAGAACATGATAAAGCGACTAGTCTGCCGTCGATAATCATGTTTGAACCAATTGCTTAGATATCACCAGTGTGGCTACTCCTATCGTCTTCCTTATAACACCATGAAGTCGTTCATTGCTGGTCTGGCCTTGATTGGCACTGTCGTCGCAGAGGGTCGCACTGTCGCTCCGGAAGGCTGTGTTACCGTTTCCACCGGCGGCGGTGACTTTTCCAGCATCCAGGAGGCGGTTGACTCCTTCGACGCGAGCTCCAGCGACGAGCAGTGCATCTTCCTCGGCGCGGGAACCTACAACGAGCAGGTTCTCGTTAGCAAGCGTTCCGCGCAGTTCACCATCTACGGCGAAACAGACGACACATCGGGATACGCCGGGAACAAGGCCACGATCACGTCGGACAAGAGCCAGGCTGATGGGCTGTCGAATGACGAGTCGGCCACGCTCCGTGTAAAGGCCGACAACTTCAAGCTCTACAATGTTGACGTCGATAACAGTTATGGAGAGGGCAGCCAGGCCGTCGCTCTGAGTGCGGCCGCCGACAGCGGGTACTACGGAAGCGCCTTTACTGGTTTCCAGGACACCGTGCTGGCCAACTCCGGCAACCAGCTGTATGCCAATTCTTTGATCCAGGGCGCTACCGACTTTGTCTTTGGAAAGGACGCTCCCGCCTGGTTTGAGAGCTGCGACGTCAGGGTGGTGACCAAGTCCATTGGGTACATCACTGGTAAGTGAGCCACGCCTACACGCATGTATAGCAGCTGACACCGTTATTACCAGCGAACGGCCGCGAGTCAGACAGCGGTCCCTCGTACTACGTCTTCAACAACGCCAACGTCGCCGCTGCCGACGGCCATGACGTCCCCGATGGCGCCTACTACCTCGGTCGCCCGTGGCGCGAGTACGCGCGTGTCGTCTTCCAGAACTCGGAGCTCAGCGCCGTCATCAACGCAGAGGGATGGCGCGTCTGGAATGACGGTGACGTGCGTACCGACGGCGTCTTGTTTGGAGAGTACAACAACTCGGGCCCCGGTGCAGAGGGTACACGGGCCGACTTTGCTGAGACCCTCAGTGCGGAAGTCTCAATTTCGGACGTCCTGGGTGAGGACTATGCTAGCGCGGGCTACTATGATGAGGCTTATATATAATTTGTATCGATCTTCTCCAGTATGGAGACTCGGCGCCCAGTTCTGGATAGTGTTGATACTAGGCGTGTGCCTTGATGTTCATATGTCCATTTTCTGATAGCTACCTCTATCCTTATATTTTCTTCAATATTACTCACAGATCACCTACACGCCCTACGTATGAAGAGAGACACGGCTTAGTTACAGATGACCGGCGTGTATTATCAGCGTCGCAATGAGGCACATGTAATGCCACGGGCAGAGAACGACCTGCAACTGCATGACCAGTCACTGCTTACAATACACCGCAGCCAAAGTTTCTCGTGAGCTTCAAACATGAAGCTTTTATGGACGAATGACATCTTCCCATTGAACCCAATGTCAGTAAATTTAATGTTTCTGCTCCTCGGTTCTCAAGAGGCGTGTGGCCCGTAACAAAACTTAGAAAAGGCGTCGTCAACAAGTATCGGCAACATGTTGATCGAAAGGAAGTAAACAACACCTGGAGATATTTTTTTCATGCGGCCTAATGCTCCCTTCCTGGTCCGCCCTTCCCTTCACGCCCGCCCCTGAGACGATGGATCCACGAGCGGAGCGGGGTGGAATGAGCGGTTGGTTTCGTCACATACATGACGTGTCATCACCCTCGGGCCTCCTTCTGGTGTTGGATCAATGTCGTATGACCCCACTTTCCTACCATCGGCCTAACCAGGCTCAATACGGAAATATAGGCATGTCGTGGGGGGCCGTGATATGACTGGCTTGGATCCCTGTCCGAGTATGCAGGGCGTTGACCGGAAGTAACTCCCGAATACGCCGCTTGCAGCTTACATGTGTTCCCTCAGCCAACTACCAACATTTCTCGACACTACGTCCTATCCGCTTCGCGGGTGCCCCTCGTTGTTTAAATATGCCCCACCTCCTCTTTCCTGCAATCAATATCCGAATCTTCCGAAATACCTCTGCCGACTTTCAGCACATATTCCTATCCGATTGCTCGACGTTTGACGATCTTCCTCGGAATGTCGTCTCCAACTCAGTCGCCAGCTGAAGCCGCAGCCAGCCCGCCGGCGGCAGTCGCGGCTAACGAGCCAATTGAAGCTGTATGGTGCTTCGTTCGCCCCCAAGATGACGATAAACGACTCGAAGACTGACCAAACTTGTGGATGGAAGGACGTTTCCGACGCTTACTCGGCCTACGCTGAATCGTAAGTTTGCAGACTTCTGTATACTACGGTTTCGAAGTTAACACAGGAATTACTACTATCTAGAGCTGTGACCGACACGACATCTCTCCGATCATCGATCGTGAAGTATAAGTGGGAAAATGGCAGGAGATACCATTCGGAAGCGTCCAGCGAGAGACTTTACTGGTTAGCGTTTCACACTGATCAGGAATGAACATTAACTAAAGAGCGGCGCTGAATAAGGGGACCGAACGATGAGAAGCAACAGAATGCAGAGGATCTCAGGTATGTCCTAGTCAGCATAGTGAGAAAATTTTGGGGAAGGGACCACCAGCTGTTGCAGAGCCTAACTGTGCCACGATAGCCACCAGATACATACACTCGTCCTCGGCGGACTGAGCGAAGCCCCTATCTCCGACCCCGAGGTTAGCTCCCTTCTTCAGTACCCTGGGAGATTCCGAGTGTATTGGACCCGGTTCTGATGAGGCATCACTGGCTCTAGCGCGTCCTCGATATTGGCTGTGGCACGGGGGCGTGGGCAATGTAAGACAACGGATTCCTTTACTTCGGTTTTGTCTTACAGGTCTAACGCTACTCCCTGGTTAGTGACTTTGCGGATGAGCATCCGTCCTCCGAGGTGACGGGCTTAGATATCTCCCCTATCCAACCGGGCTTCGTCCCTCCGAACGTTCGCTTCGAAGTCGATGATGTCAACAAGCCGTGGGCGTACCCGAAGAACCACTTCGGCTATGTCCATATCCGGACCATGGTAGGAACGGTGCCAGACTGGACTGACTTCTACAAGTCTGCCATAGAGTTAGTATCTCGCCCACCAGGTTAACCACGCTATGACCCATATCACCTGTGGCCCCCTCCCTCCCTCCTCTCTATTGCGCTGCACTTCCTTATCTGGATCGGATCCCTAATAGCGTTTCTACAGGCACATCACGCCAGGCGGTTGGGTGGAGCAAGTGGAAACATCTACAATTGTTCGATCTGATGACGATACCATGCCGGCGGACGGAGCACTTGCAAAGTGGGCTGGCTTCTATGACGAGATAGGCAAGAAGCTTAGGATCAATTTCCGTGCTGCAGAAGCTTCGTATCAATCTATGAAGGACGCCGGCTTAACGAACGTGACGGAGCGCATCGTCAAGCTGCCGATTGGCCCCTGGGCTAAGGATAAGCACCTTAAGGCCTGGGGTGGGTGGTTTGGGTACTTCGTTCTCGAGGCCCTAGAGGGATTTGTCCTTCGGTCGTTTACGGAAGTCTTAGGGGTACGTCATTTCCTACGTAGTTCCCTCCCGCCTCGTTTCAGTTTCCTTGTTGTCTTTACGCTAATCAAAACCTTTCCACGCGGGTAGTGGTCCTACGAGGAGGCGCAAGTATATATTGCCCAGATACGGAAAGAGCTCAGGGACCCGCGGATTCACACTTACACGGAGATGTACGTATGCTTCTCGATATATTACTACCATTAAGAGAGTTGTAGGTCGATCTGGTCTCATACTGACTTATTCTACCTGCAGGCGCATAGTGTGTGGTCAGAGGCCTTCTTAGGGTCATGTTTGTCCAGAGAGGCGCATAGCCAGCCACTGGTTCAAAAGGGCAGATATGAGATGCGCCCTCTCTATTCCTTGAATTCATGACCATTCGGTACATAGCTAGGCGCCGGGAGGTGGTTAGAGTGGTCATATGTGCTGGCACACAACCTAATTTATCCGCTTAGGCGAAACCGCCGGTGTCTACAAGTCTACAACCATCTCAAGATATGAAATGAATGACGGTTGCTACAAGATTTTCTAACGACATGAAAGACATTGCCATATTGCGCGGGATGAGCGTACCGACGGAGCTCTGTTTGGAGAGTAGGGATCCGGTGCTGAAGGTACTCGGGCAAGCTTTGCTAAGATCTTTAGCGTGGAAGTTTTAATTTGGAATGTTCTAGGCACGGATTTTGCTAGCGCGAACTATTACGATGCGGCCTACGATTGATCTAAATCGCTGCTCAGCAGAATAACGATTCAGTAAGGGCTTCTGGGTTTCACTTGTACAACATTCGTGGCAGGATATAACCTGTACAACGCGGTTTGCGAGGTTAGATGCAGCAGCAGTTTCTTTATTTAAAGTAAAGAATGGTGCTACACTATAGTCACAAACCATATACCTCAATTTTCTCATACGAGGTTACCTTTGCCATCTACCATCGTGATTTAGAGCCACTGCTTGGATCCTAAATGAGACACAAAGGATCCTCCATCTCCCGCGGCCAAACTGGAATTGTCAATCACTGCGAGGACATCCCGTACGGACGACGCAGGAGTAGCAGGTCCTTTGAAGTGAGGTGCGTATTCGGCAAACCTGGCACTCATTTCCTGCAGGCCTGCCTTCTGCTCCTCGGTGACTAATTATATGTTAACGGAAATCACAGAACGAGGTTGGGTTTTAAAAGTTTCAACTCACTATTGTCACCGACTCTCCCTGTGTCGACAAGCCCAGGAGAAATGCTCATAAACAACACGCCGTCTTTGCTGTACTCGGCGCTGAACTTGGCTACTGCAAGGTTCATAGCCGCCTTGCTCATAGCATAGGGCGCGCCGGCCGTGACTGAGAATTGAGAAACCAACTCAAGGTCTGCCATTCCCGTTGATATGAAGATGACCTTCTTGGCATTGCCATTGATGACAAGCGGCAGGAACAAGTTGAAGAGGTGGATGTTGCCGATCACGTTGTTATTGAAGCTCTCTTGCAGGTCTTCTGTGAGTCGATCCGGAGAATTGCCGCTATGATACTATTAGCCTATGAAAAAACTTCCTTCAGGTCAAGTGGTACTTACAGCACGCTTAATGGATCATATTCAGACCAATGGGACATCAAGGCTGCATTGGCAATGATGTAGTCCAGTTTCCCCCCCGTGATTTGGGTTACATTGGGCACGTTTTCCTAGGAATCGTATTTTCATTAGAAATTTGCTAGCCCTCGATGGTGTTTACCATACCTTGAGCGACCCAAAATTAGTGAGATCTGCAGTGAGGATATGAACATTCTGCCGCTCGCCCAGCTCCTTCCGAATCTTTCCTTCCGTAGCCTCCTTGTTTCGCACAAGACCTATTACCGTATTCTTTGGGTTATTGGATAAGTAGTTCAAGAACTCAAACTATGTGAATGTCTTGTTAATATCGTCCAAGTACGCTGTTTGGTGCCAAGGCTCAACCTTACCCCAATCCCTCGGGATACGCCAGTTATGAGGTATGAAGCCATTGTATATGTCAGATTTGTCGTTGTGGTTGTGAGAGGAATTCTTGAAGTTGTGGACAACTGGAGAATATCTGACGCTTCTGGATTGTCTCGCTATCAGGAGTAGACACGAGATAGGGCTATATATACGTGCATGGCAATTCCTTTGCATTTACTCCTAGGCAGCGTTCAAACACCTTTCTGATTTATAATTCTGGCTGTAACTTGCATTAATAATCACCAATAGCTCAAGCCACTGGCATCTAAAGTTGGTACAGGCTCGGCTCGTGTTGCCTCCGGATGGAAGTTCAGCCGCGCGAGGTTCATCATTGCAAGCCTCTACCCTCATTATACCCAAATCATATTAGCGCCCGCTGCCAAGCTCGCACAGGACTGCCCGGCAGATACAATCGAAGGATTCGTGCATATGCGCTAACTACAATTTGGTCCGTGTCGAATATCGCCCCCTCTATCAACCAATTGCGATTGCGTTTTGTGGTTAATTAGTCAGAATAAGCGCTTGGGCGCCAGTGTATCAGCCGCCTCCCCTCCCCCTACCCGTCCCCGTCTTGACCCTGATCCACGGATACACACGCACAACTGGCATAGTATGAGTGAAGATTACGAAGATGAACAAGGCGCAAAGAGGATGCGCCACGTGCAAAGGTAATTTGTCCAGCAATATCCCCTCGTGCGCTACGTACGTTCCGGCACTAACGGCCCCCGTTCCTGTAGCTCGAAAAGTCGGCTGCGATCGTTCCCTGCCATTCTGTAATCGCTGCTCGAAAGCCGGTAAATCATGCCTGGGTTATGGTCTCCGTCTTTTTTGGCCCAACCAAGGAGACAAAAGAAGGGCCGTGGTCCAGCGATCTGTTAGGAGAGATAGTGTCCATTTTCCTAGCACTGTTGAGTTCATCCATATCTCGACATGGGACCTTATGGTATGGGGTCGACTGGCGGACAGCGACAGGAGCAGTAAGTAACGTGCTGGTGCATCAAGGCATCGTCCATAGTGCAGCTAATGACAATCAGGCACTGTGTTGAGGACCTTACCAGCTTCCCCGGGACTGACTGCCCCGATCCGGTGGATGCCTGGCAACTTGTTGGCCAGGGACCAAGACCTCCTTCAGTATTGTGGGTGTCCAGCGATGGCAAAGTGTGACAAGTCTGCTGACGTTCTCAGTCGAGTCCATTGCTTCTCATTCGCTAAGAACCTTTGGTCTGGACACTACTGCGATTAGGCGCATCCTTCTCCGCTTAACACTATCATTCAATACGCCAGCGACCACTTCGTTGCAACAATCTTTACTTGCTGTGGCTTCCGTGCATCGAAATGGCCTTCAACATCAAGCTACCACGTACAAAATGAATGCGATCCGGGCAATGAGAAAATCTATGAGCCAAAGCCAAGGTAGTGGAGAGCTGGCCCAGCACATCGCGGCTAACATGTTACTGAGCTCCTTTGAGGTAGGTTTAGCAAGTCGGGAATCGCGAACTACAAAAGCTAAGCTGGGGCAACAACTCTAGATCTTAACGATGAGCGCAACGTCTAATCACTGGGTATGGTATGTCTGTGCAGCGAGGGGGCTGACCAAGACCGCATCACTCGACCAAGGAATACTTACAGGAGGCGATTTCTCGGTCCTTTTCGGCTGGGTCCACTACCACGCGGTAATGGCAAGTTTTGGTGTCCGACACTGGCGCGGCCATCGACGAGCTCTCCAGCACTGGGGAACGGCGCTGCAGACCGATATCGATACACTTACACCTATCTGCACAATCGATGAGGTATGACGAGCGAAGGTCTCTGGGCCAATTATTACTGACTAATGGCCTTTTTTAGATGCCATATCCGGCTGGGCCGTCTCATGAGATCCTGTCGCTCCTATTTGAAATAACTCAAGCTTCTCTTGAGCCTTCCGATGCAGCATTTCACACAGAAAGATACAGAGAGTACATCAAGGTCCTTGAGTGGAGGGTCAAACAGACAAAACTGGAAGAGCTAGATGTGGAGTCCTCTATTCGCATAAAGGATGGGCGGCAGACCACCAAGCTTTACCAACTGGCCACTCTGATCTATCTTGAGCGGACCTCCAGGAGCTTACCACCCGACACGACAAAGGTCGCTCAGTGGGTTCAAAATGGATTACAGATCCTGGAAGATCTTGGAGTGTGCCGGTGGCCACTCATCCTATTCATCTTTGGTTTTGAAGCGCGATCCGACCGGCAGAGGAAACAGATCTTAGGTTTTGTTTCGCGGGTGGAAGACCTCCATGGAGCAGACAAGCTTCAGCTCACCCAACAACTGGTTCAGTTTTCTTGGACACAAGATGACCTTGGGGCCCAAGATCTGGGTTATCTGGACAGGATTGACGCTGTTATGAGCATAAGCGGAACGGTTCCGGCCTTCGTGTAAGCCGTACGAGGGGTAGTAAGGTTAAATAAGAGAGCCTACGTTCCATAGAATTCTGTAAACTTCCTGTTGACGACGTCCTAAACATCGAAAGCGGTGGGAGACCTCGATTCGCAGCTGTTTATTGGAAGGTGGCGTGTGAGAGTGAGTGGTACGTAGAGCCTTTCGTGGTTCTAGTAGTTAAATCTGGGGTTCATGTAGGCACTAACCCGTTGTACGAGTAAGTAGTAGATAGCGAAACTCTCACCATGGGCAACCATCTAAACTGCTCGAGAGGCATCGTCGTCTCAAGCACCGTCTCCGATTTCGAGCTTATAGCTCTTCCCATAGTTTAATTACTCCCGTGCAACTCTAAATCTTCACAGCCCTGGTAGCAGCCGCCTACATCCTCAAAAAACTACCCAAGCTCCGCCCAACTCGCGGAGATGGACTACATCCACGCCAACTCCTCCGGCATCACCTCCCCCGTCCTCGAGGTCCTCCTCTTCCTAGTCGATAAACCGCGCCTCACGCTCGACCGGTCCGTTGAAGAGCTAGGTATCGCAGAGAGGATAGGTTGAGAGTAAGAGGTGCGAGCGAGATCGCGCGAAGGTATTTTAGAAATCTGATGATGAAGAGCGCGAGGTAGAGGGGCGTTGTAGGGAGGATTCATCTTGAGCCCCCCCCCCCGGGGGGGCTGCGGACATCCACTACGACAATCTAGGAAGCCAGCACACTATTTGAACGCTTCCCATGTTTCCTCCACGAACAAAAAAGGTCGTTATGTCAATGCCATAAATAGCGTGAATCGTACCAGGCCATCAACCACACGCTCCGCCAACTACGTAAACAGCGCGGACCTCCACTAAAGTTCCTCAAGCTATCCTCCGCTGACACCGATGTCGTCTGCACGGCGCATTTGAGTGCTTGAAAAAATAGAAGCAGGACCTCGAGGTTTATCCATTCTCAAACTCATCGCTCGCAACCCACTGTGTGGGGGTTAAAGGCCACGTCTGTGGCACATGAGACGAGGCTGTGAAAGCGTCAAGTGTACTTCCTCTTCAGCAGTAAATGCGATTCGTACGAAACAGGCATCGAAGACAACCTGCGAGCACGGTCTTGGCGACTGACTGATTCCCACGGCATGCGCGGTTCACAGAGTTCGCCGAGCGTATAGCCAACGACTCGCTACGATTCTCGCTGCTAGTAGCATTCACATAATAACCGTCTTTTTCGTTCGTGAAAGCAATATACCGACGGTTCAGATAGTGTATCATCTCTAGGAGCTTGATAGCAAGCACCTTCTGCTTGGAAGCTTCCTATGGCCGGACAATAGTATTGCCAACGGGTATAAGAAGACTTTGCATCTCATTGCGGAGTATTCCCAAGATCGTCTGAGGATTCACTCGGCATTGATCGGCGGGATATATCGAGTGTATACTAGCGTAGCGCGTAGTTTCTTGTGTTCTTCTGCCTTGAGTGAAGCGCATAGTCTCTATATCTTTTGTATCCCAGATAATATAATCGAGCATAAGTGCGGTAGCGTATTTTCCTAATCCTGTAGCAACTTCGATCGAATAGAGAGGTAAGGAGAGTCTTCGAGTAGAACTGGAGCGCATTAAGTATTGGGCGGTATATAAGGTTAATCATGAAGATCGTCTATAGGTAGATGCTCGGAACCTTTCAGGGTTATATCTAGAGATAATCTGAATAGCGAGTTTTGAACGATCTACTCCTAGGGTCCATGACGTCGATGGGGTAATCGAGACGGAATATAGAACCAACAGAAGACATGCGGGGTATAGAAACATGTATCGTTGAGGGCTAGAAATAGATTTATTGCGTCGGTTACACGACTACTACTAATCGGCGAGAAGGGGACTGGAACTCCAACAGGACGGAGCGTGTAAGATGGACGCAGAAAAGAAATGCGTGTGTTGTGTTGCGCGGGGAAGCGAGAGGTGATCAGGTTTCTGGACGCTGCACTTACGTTCTCGACACATCCAAGTACATGATCTGCAGATCGGTTGTGAGTCATTGTAGCCGACCCCGCATCCATGACGTTATAACGCTTTCCCCTCGCAATTAGCATCGTCTCCTCAATCTATATTTTTCTATGCACTAACAATGGCTGATACTGAAGAATACCATCTGCGGCAGTCGCGTACGCCGGCCGATGATGAGCGGGAGGTGGAGGAACCAAAGAGGACAAAACTGTGTGTCCTCATCGGTTCTGGGATTCTCCAGCTGCCAATCTGGGGTATGGAAACAAACATCGTCTTTGCCTATGTCTGCATTATCACGGCACTGACGAACTGGCAGGCTTTGCGATGAGCTATGGTGTGTTCCAGGAATACTACTCCGAAAACTGGACGTTCAAAGGGGACGGCAGCATCACCGGTGTAATCGGCACCACCGCCAACGGGGTCATGTACCTGTCCATGCCCTTCCTTTTTGCGCTCTTCGCTCGACGATGGGCTCATCGCCGCCAGCTCGCCGCTCTCTGCGGCACTGCAATCGCATGTGCCAGCTTCCTCCTATCATCTTACAGCACAACTGTCGGCCACCTGCTCGCCACTCAGGGTATCACGTCCGCGCTGGGCTGTGCCCTCATCTATAGCCCAACCACGCTCTCCCTCGGCGAGTGGTATGCCACCAGTAATCGCGCAGTAGCATACGGGATTGTTCTATCATGCAAAAACATAGTCGGCACCAGCCTCCCATTCATGCTTCGAGCCATGATCGATGCCTACGGCTACCGAACCACGCTGCAAGCCTGGACCGCGATCGTTGGCGGAACAAGCTTGTTAGCTATTTCCATGATCCCAACGCACCCCTCGAAGCTCTCCCTCCCTAGAACCCGAGCTCGCAGGATCCCCTGGAATTTCCTCAAACACCGATCCATCTACTTCTATAGCATCGCCATTATCTTCCAAAGCTCCGGCTATGGTATCCCGCAGACATATCTGAGTACTTACGCCCGAGATATCGCCCTGCTATCGCAGACTTCCGGCACATTAATGCTAGCTGTCTTCAACGCGCCGGGAATCATCGCTTCGTCCTTGTTCGGGTGGCTGAGCGATAACAGGAAGACGACTCTTTCGGTCCCGGCTGTGTCCGCGATTCCACCCATTAGCTGCGCCGTCGCTACGTTTCTCCTCTGGGGCTTGACAACCCAAGGCGCAATTGGCCTCCTCGTAGTCTTCTCCATGACGTTTGGGTTCTTCTCCGGTGGCTACAGCGCTACCTGGGGAGGTATGCTTAAACAGATGGAGCAGGAGTCCGCTGAACGAAATGAGGCCGTCGACCCTGGGATGCTCTACGGTCTGCTGAATGGTGTCAGGGGGATTGGATATGCAAGCGGAGGGTTTGCCGGTATGAAATTGCTACAGGCTGGACCTATATCATCTGCTAGCCAGCGCTTTGCGTATGGGACTTCATATGGGCCTCTAATTCTATTTACGGGGCTTTCGTCGCTTCTTGGGGGATGGGTCGTTCTTTGGAAGTGGAATCCGAAGGGACTCTTACTATTTCTTTCGAGAGGGTAAATTCGGGACGTTCGCAACGAGACAACATCCCGCGATCGCTTAGGTAGCACTAGGATAAGCCATGTACTTTGAGGTACACGGAATTCATCATCGGAGCAGGGGTAGTGAGTGGCTCTAACGTAGATGCTCCCAACTTGCGCTAAGCTCCGACGCGTCGACTGTCCCGTGCTAACAGCGCCCTACAAGCCATATACAAGTCGTACGGTGTAAAGGGAGAGGAGATGACAATTAGTAGTTCTATTAACGTAGACATACTTCATACGTCTACTCACTTGGGCCTTTTACCCTACTACTAGCTATATCTACCTGGCTATTTAGAATACAGATGTTAGCAATAATATTCGCGTACTCATCGTCCGAAATAGTAGTAGAGTGAGTGGCCAAGGTTGCGTAGATAGAGCCGTTAAGGGTGTGTTCGAGACGCTCCTGGGATAGTCGATAAAACTGTCTATTAACAAGTCTTTATAGCCCGTAAATGGTTCTATTTAGGTTAGTCGGCTGTATTCTCGTCGCGGACATTCGCTCGGTAGCATTCTCGTAGCTTTCCGTGCGTACATTTCGGGCATAATAAATTTCTTGTAGTTGGAAGAAGCTTGCATGTCCGTGTAAAACAGTCTGAACAATTCCAATAAAGAAGTTGGATGGTGATCCGCAATCACATGCTTCTCATCCCTGCAGGCGCCCCCGGTCGTTTCTTCTTTATTACCTGGCCCACTTTTCAGGCCCTTGCCGTTTCCCAACGACCGGGGCCAGAAACGTGGGCCGGGTAGCCCGTATGACGTAAATTCTTGCGTTGGTCTACTATTATTTACCGCCTTGCGGGCGCCTGCAACTGGAGCCTACTCCGGTTTGGCCGTCACAGTGAAGGCTTTGGATTTAGGGTGATCGGCGCGAAACCCTCCTCTGCTATAATCCGATATTAAATACGGAGAAGCGGCCCTCTCACAGCTCGGCACCACTCACACGGTATACCGAGTTGGAATAGTCCCGAGTCCACCCGTGCGACCTTGCTGCATACCCCGTATTGCGCACCTTGAGTGCACTCCCTAAACCAGAGCAGTATTGTTCCAAGTGGAGATATGAACACGGATGAGATCGGCGGCCGCTGCATCTGGTATGTACGGTACTCGATATGGTGCGTTTACAGCGCTTTACTCTCGAACCTCGGGGAAGAGTAGCCCGGGTGGACGCTGCTGATGAGCCTGTATTGAGCGCTTCGATTGGAGGAATAACTCAAAACACAGCGGAGTTATCGTTCCAGATAGGATACCGAATCCCACTTCCCTGATTTATGGCCCGCCTACTATCGCGGACAATAGATTGGGAAGCTTGAATACTTTGTTTCCCTGGACGAGTATGCCTCCGACTACAAATAATGCCATACCCGGTATCTATTATTACAATAGGCTCGGTACACAAGATCGCTTTACTTGAACTACCAGTTATTGGGCTCTAGCTTCATCGTTCCGTATCCGACTTATACTATGAAGCTCGCCGCCGCCGCTACTGCCGCCGTAGTGCACCTTGCCTCACTTGCTTCGGCAGCCTGTAACGACGTGGCCGACGGGTTCGCCTCGCTCAACGACGGCACGACGGGCGGCCTAGGTGGCACGGAGGTCGTGGTCAACAATGTCGAGGACCTGAGGACATACGCCTCGGCTGAGGGTCCTCACATTATCAAGGTGGAGGGCACTATTACCGTTATTCCGGAAGGAGAGGAACTGGAGGTAGCGAGCGACAAAACAATTATCGGCGTGGGAGACTCCGCCCACATCGAGAATGGCGGTTTTGGCATCCACGGAGTGTCGAACGTCATCATCCGCAACTTGAGGATCAGTGAGTTCCTATACAATAGAGTATATTCACCAGGTTGACTAAACTATCATTAGCCAACCCTGGAGACCCTGATGAGTCGGACCATGATTGCATTCAGGCAGATGGCTCTACCAACATCTGGATTGATCACTGTGAGTCTGCTTCCTCTATGCCGCTTCTTATGTACTGCGCTTCTAAAGCTAAAACCACTGAAGGCATCTTTGACGATCCTAGTGGCGATGGCCTCGTCGACCTCCGCAAGGACACAACCCTATGGACCGTGTCCAATAGTATTTTCCGCGGCCACGACAAAACCTTTGGCATAGGTGAGTTTCTACGTCCCTTCGTGAAAGCTCGTCGCGCTCACATACCTAGGCTGGACCGACAACGTCGTCGTCGAGGGCACTGTCCACCACAACTGGTTCGACGGTACGAACCAGCGCAACCCCTCGGCCGATAACCTCCTCCACGC
Source organism: Scopulariopsis brevicaulis (assembly GCA_017657125.1). Taxonomy (NCBI): domain Eukaryota; kingdom Fungi; phylum Ascomycota; class Sordariomycetes; order Microascales; family Microascaceae; genus Scopulariopsis; species Scopulariopsis brevicaulis. The sequence goes on along the minus strand of JAGFNX010000089.1, from coordinate 57,312 downwards.
CCACCTTTACAACAACTACCTCACCGGCGTCACCAGCTACGGCCACTACGCCCGGGGCAGCACTAATGCCCGCATCGAGAACGTCTATTTTGTTGACACGGCCGACTCTATCACAGCCGACGAAGGCGCCACTCTCACCTCCACAGGTATCATTGTTGAGGGTGACTCGGGCGAGCCCGCGGCCGACCAAGGCGAGGCTTTTATACCGTCCGACTTTTATGAGTACACGCTCGACGCAACAGAGGATGTACCTGGCGTTGTCCAAGGTAGTGCTGGTCCTCAGACTGATGTCTGCTCCTAAGTAGCGTCATACATTCTAAGTTTTGTTCAAGTGTCCTTTATATCCTAGCTTGTGTTTATAATTATTTAGGTACTTTGTAAATATAACGACTTAGTCTACAATGGTAATCCTCTTTGGCATAGTTTATATTCTATCTAGTGAGCTTGTCGCACTCCCATGCTACTTCAAGGCCTCTTGGTTCTCGGGGAAGATGTAGCGACCATGGGTAAGCTCGTGTCGCGGCTATAACTCCTTGACACATTGCGTCGTAGTAATATCACGTACTAAAGTATCACCGGGGTTACAGCGGGAACATAGACAACCTGCTGACAGTTTCAACTACGCTTTGTTGCTAGCTAGCCGAAGTACACTTCCTAAATAGTGGCGGCATATTGTGTACGAAAATGTTCTATTGCGTTTGCTCCGCTGGTTAATTGGATTGTTTCTTTTATGACAGTTGAGGGTGATTGGATAGTCAAGATCCGGCTTTTTAATTAGAGTTGCCTAAAAGAGGAAATAGAAAATTAATTCACATGTTTGTTAGGATCAAGAAGAGATTTAGTAGGTATTATTTTTGCTTTGAGATCAGTTCCGACGAGGCATATGCAGGTTCAAGGCACCATTCAGAAAGGCTCAGGCAGGCTCAAAGAGGCTCAGATTATTTAGTCAGGGCTCAGTGGTCCCTCAGGCCCAGAAGAGGAAATGGGACATCTTGGCGATCGAATTGCCACAGCGATCCTTATGATATATCATAACCATGCGAGGACTAAGGTGCAAAATCTATACCCACCCGCTCGCTTTCCATAATACATAGACATTCCAATAAATACCACGTTCCCGAAGGCATTGTTTTTGAGTAACTGATTCCAGGAGTGATGTTCCTTGAAATAAAATGTAAAACTAGTTTCGGCACCAAAACGTTGCCATTCGGATGCAGAAGACACCTCTTGGAGGCTTTCGATAGAGCCCATCGGATATCGCAGTCCGGCGCATTCCCTGTTACCTCCTGATTTGCAACTCTACAAGGCCACGTCCCTCTCCTGGCCCTGACCTCAGGAAAATGGCGATGACGACCTGTGTGATGAGGATCGTTGCTAATACAAGTCTGCCTGGCTCTACCCCCAAATAGCCTTGAACTTTTCTAGACATATAATTAACCCCACGAGCGAAGAAGACGAGGGCGCGTCAAAGAGGAGAGGCGTTCATAAATGTATAATGCTACCATAGGTGGCATCCTCAGTCCTGGCCGTTTCCCACCGGCAACTCTGGAAATCAAAGATGCTACAGCGGGGTGCAACGTCTTGTTGGTTCCGTCGCATGTTTGACGTGTCATCCCCTTCGGGCCTCCTTCCTATATGGGACCAATGTCACATGCCCCCACTTCCACATTGCCAAGCTTACGAGGCTGGGAACGGATAAATTAGTGTGTAAGAGGGGCTCATGGTAGAATTGGCTGAAATCCTGGGCGGAGTATGCAACATGCACCGGAAGTAACATCCGTATGTGCGACTGCATAATGTTGCGTCTGGCAGCCCCCGCCAGCTCCCAGCTCAACGTCCTTCGGTGCTACGCCGCCTTCGCGTTCTGAGTGCTCCCTATCTGCGCCCCTCGTCGTACAACTCCACTTCTTCTTTTTCTCTCGCGGCCAAAAGCTTCGTTTCACATATGCTGGAATAATTCCATTGATTTGATGATCGTATTCACAACTGATTTCCTGCCCTCTTACAGACCTTCGTCATGTCTTCGCCAACACAGCAGGTTTCCCCTGCCAATGCCCCCACAAATCAGTCAGAGGCTCCTGCCCATGATAGCTCAACGCCGCCAGAGGCCGCTGCCAGTCATTCCCCGACGCAGTCAGAGGCGGCCCCTGACGATGACCCAATTGAAGTTGTACGCCACCCCTTCCTTGCAATAAATGGGGAACGCTTAAGCCACTGACAAAACCTTGTTCATGGTATAAAGGACGATTCCGATGCCAACTCGACCTACGCTGGAACGTCCGTTCGCCGGTTTCACACCACTGTCCGCTTGGAAATTCCACATTAGATCAAGATCTCAAAACTGACATGATAATTTTATAACTAGGGCCGTCACCGATACGACGTCGCTCCGATCATCGATCATGAGATATGAGTGGGAAAACGGGAGGAGATACCATTCCGACGCGGTGAACGACAAGCGTTACTGGTTAGAGTTTCACGCTGAAGTTGAAAGACCCTCGGCTAACGATCAACGCTTCTGAAGGGGCCCGAATGACGAGAAGCAACAGGTAGCAGAGGACCTCGCGTATGTTCTCCCTGCGTAGCTGGGTTTTCGGCCGCGAGAGATCAAGCCTGTACGTCGGCTAACTGCGTGATGACAGCCACCAGATGTATACCCTCATTGTCGGAGGAACTAGCGAAGCTCCCATCTCAAACCCTGAGGTTAGTACGGTACATTAGTTCCAGTTCGGTGTATCAAGAGTCCATCTAACAATATTATAGCGTGTCCTCGACGTTGGCTGCGGAACAGGGGCGTGGGCGATGTAAGACGATGGACACACATTGTGCGAAGCTCTAACGCTAATCCCGAACCAGCGACTTTGCTGATGAGCACCCATACTCGGAGGTGACGGGCGTGGATATTTCCCCTATCCAACCGGGGTTCGTCCCGCCAAATGTCCGCTTCGAAGTCGACGATATCAACAAGGAGTGGACGTTCCCAAGGGACCACTTTGACTACGTCCACGTGCGGAGTATGCTAGGAGTGGTTCCTGACTGGACCAAGTTTTACAAGACTGTAATAGAGTGAGTTCACCGCAAGACGCTGGCCCCAAAATTCTACCCTTTTTAGGCCTCTTTTTCCTTCAAAACTGTCAGTGGAATTGAGAGCCGCCCATCTCCAGTCGCTAAAGTTGCCACTATAGCCACGTCAAGCCAGGTGGATGGGTTGAACAGATCGAGACATCCACGATAGCGATGTCGGACGACGACACCCTCCCCAGTGGCGGCGCACTGGAGAAGTGGGCTGGCTATTACGACCAGATAGGCGAGAATCTTGGAGTCACCTTCCGCGCCGCAGAGGTGTCGTTCCAATCCATGAAGGACGCCGGCTTCACGAACGTGACGGAGCGTATTATCAAGGTGCCGGTCGGGATCTGGCCGAAGGACAAGCGCCTCAAGACTTGGGGTGCATGGTTCGAGTACTTTGTGCTCCAGGGACTCGAGGGCTTTATGATTCGGTCGTTCACGGAGGTCTTAGGGGTACGTTCAATCATAGCCCACACTGACTCCTTGATGCTACCTTACTGGATTTATTAACGAATCATCTTGTGTGCATAGTGGTCTTATGAGGAGGCCCAGGTCTACCTTGCCCAGACTCGAAGGGAAATCAAGGACCCGAGAGTTCATATGCACAGCGAGGTGTACGTGACCCTCTCGCCAGTTTCTCGCCATTAAGAAAGTTACGGGACGAAACCTTGCTGACCAACATTATCTGAAGGCGAATTGTGTGTGGTCAGAGGCCTTTTTAGGGGCGTGTTTGTCTTGCACCGGTTATAGCCAGCCATTGGTTTAAAAGGGCGTATGTAAGATGCATCCTCACGCTCTGACCCCTGGATCTACTAATATTTGGTAGATAGCTAAAGATCGGGAAACGGACGGGGTAGTTCGTATACGCCAGCGTATATGTCAATCAAGTGCTTCACTCAGGTAAAGCAGCTGGTGTCTCCACCCACCTCAAAGTATGACCTCACGGTTAATATATGACCATGTAACGACATGGAAGAAATTACCATACTCCATACGATGGATAATGATATCCATGTGACTAAACTTGAAACACTTATCTTACATGGCCGTAAAGTTAGAATGCGTACTTCACAAAATGGGCTTGGCCACCCTGCCCGAAACTACCCTAGACCCAACGCGACTCCTTTTCCCGCGCCTCCTGCGCCTGTCCGGTACGCGAAGGCGCTGCAGCAATGACGCCAAGTATCCCCCGTCCTTCTTCGCCTCGTTCAAGTCGAGCCTGTGTTCATCTTGGAGCGTGTAGACCCGGAACGCCTCGAAGTCGTCCCACACCTTGACGACTCTGTTCATCCGCCGCGCGTCGATCAGATCTATAATATTGACGAGCGTGCTTTTGAGCTGCTTCTTGCATTCGTCGATGGAGTCGCTCGGCGGTATGCCGACCTCACTGCACAGGTCTTGGTATCCCGCGAGCTTCTCTTCATGCGTGAGCTCCCGGTCTGGGTCGTCGGCGGTCTGCGACTGGGAGAAGTAGTGCAGCTTGACTTCGTGCCGCATCGCAATGGTGCGCTCGCGGGTGTACTCCTGAGAGCCGGGGACCCAGTCTTGTGACGACGCGAGGCGGGCGAACTCATTCTCGAAGGACGCGTCGTCGTTGGGTGTGAAGTTGTCAAAAGTTGCAAAGTGGGATTGGGACGCCGGCGGGGGCATTTTCGAATCGTCTTCGCAGTCTGACATCTTGGAACGCGATTAATTGATGGTTGATGGAGATTTCAGCGGAGTAGTATGTGATGAGGCAGGGCGCATCGCTGCGAGACGCGGGTGGCTAAAGGTATCGCGAGCTTGACACGCTGGTCACGTGGCACGGGGGTACGTGGGACGGGGGTACGTAGGGACACTTGTGACACGGCCTCCATGAGTCGGGACACGCCAAGGCCTGCTAATAAAAGATATGGTGAACTATTCAGCTCCTGAACTAATGCAGAAAGATGGAAATCTGCTCATGCCGTTCCACCGCGTCGTGGAAGGTAGGGTAGTCCTGTCCACCAGCAAGGGCTTCATAAAGAGCCCCGATATTTCTACCTGGGACTGGCAGTTCCTCCTGCCAATCGTGCCACGACCATTCAATAGTTGCCACCTCGTCAGTAGCGTAGTCGTGGATTTCGATTGCACCGGGCTCGGAAAGTGCCTGGATTGCGGAGCCGGATGGTGAAATGAGGCGGAGCTCACCCTTCTCCCCATCGATTGTCCAGACGAGGTCTGGCTCCCCCTTGAACGGGACGCCGCGGCGGTAGCGAATGGCCAGCGTGGCTCCGTCGGAGACGATTGCGCTCCCTCGAAGGGCGCCGGATACGTAGATGATATCTGGGACGTCTGACTCTACGGTCTCGCTGACGTTGCCGGCGCCGTCGCGGATGCCCACTTCGGGACGGCGGACCTGGAGGGTGGACTTTGGGTCCTGCACCGTTCCCAGCACGTGTTGTATGTTGTCGGATACTATCTAGTCGTTAGTAGCGTGTCGTGGGTGTGTAGGAGCTGAGACTTACAGTGACCAAAGCCGATGGTGATAATGTTCCCCCCGGTCTCCTTTTGCGTGAAATACTTGAGACCCTCTGGCAGGGTATCCCGCAAGACGGTACCACCGGACGCGCGTACCTCACTGCTGAGTACCTTTCCAATCCGACCGGACTTGAGAATATTCGTGACCTTTTCGTAAAATGGCGCGACACGGCCTTGGAGGCCCACAACGGTCCGGACGTTCTTCTCCGCTGCAAGAGACGCGAGGTCCCTCGCGACGCCCACGTTCTCCGCTAGCGGCCACTCCACAAAGACGTCCTTCCCAGCCTCGATGCTTGGACGGACGGTAGAGGCGTGCTTATCGACGCGTGTAGCGCAGACGACAAGCTGGACGTCTGGGTCCGCAGCGAGGTCGTACGGGTCTCCGTAGGCGCGTGTTTCGCTAGGGAGATTGTAGTGCGCGATTGCTCGCTCCGCGGTTTCGACCGAGGAGTTCAAGAGGGCGGCGATTCTGTATTTCTCCTTTCCTCGAGGAGAAAGGAGATAGGGGAGGTGCGCGTTGCTCGCCCACGAGGTCGTGGCGGACGCGGAAAGGCCGATTAAGGCAACGGGAATGGGACTCTGAGGCATGGCTAACGATGGCTGCCACTGTTGACGCCGCAATGATTTTCAGACCCTCCCGGTCTGCCGTCCTTGAATATATACCCGCGTGCTTGTCCAGGAAGGCGTTATCCGAAACAATATTTCGTCATTGGCACAGCCATTGTTAAGCACAGAGAGCATTAATAATTGAACTGGGGATTTATAAGCGATTGGATCCTTCGGGCAACTTGGAAATGTACATAAAGTTGATACCGTAGAGGTCTACACTGTACCGTTACATATAGGCCCGATATTATGGTAGGGACAGGTACCTTATATACCACGCTGTTTAACTGGTGGTTTCCTACAGAAAAGCTCTAGAACTCGGTTCTGCACCCTCGTAATCATCGACTTTGGAGCTCGCGATCTCATAGAGAAAGCGATTATGATAAAGAGAGAATAGTAACGCTATAAAAAGCCGAATCCGCAGTGTGAAGGGCCACATCCCTTCAAAACATTTGACCGTCCATGTAGGCGTCTATTTTAATTAACTCAACAGCGACAGGATAGTTGTTGGAATGAACCGACATCAGACGAGATTCCAAAAAGTATTGAACGTGGCCGCTGCGAAACTCGCCGGGCGCGATTTCGGTACGCTCGGTGTATGAGCTCGAGGGCAGTCGGCGCATCTGGCGTTCATCGCCGTTCTGCTCCGAACTCGCCGATGTATGGGTTGGTATCACGATGGTGAACGGCCATGCCTTGCCAACATCTTCATCGTAGCCTCGGCTGTCTAGGTCGTCATTCGCCAGACTGGTGCTCGTCCGAGGGATATGTAAAGGACCGTCGTGTAGCGTGAGTAGCGAGTCGTTAGGATCCAAGATGTCGGTGCCGGTCGTGTAGCTTCGCTGGCTTTCGCCCAAGTGGTCGCTCCATACTGTTGTCTTGGTAGTCGATCTGCCAATTAGCCGGATTATAACTTTCACGCTGTCGGCGCCGACGAGGACGGGAACCTGGCGGAAGACTCACCCGGTGACGGTTTCTCCCGGGTTATAGGATTTCTGGGGATTGTCGATGTGGATGGCGAGGCCCTTGGTTGCCCTTTGCCGTTCTAACGACATGGTGGTAGTGAGGACAGAGATGATGCTGTATATGAGAAGTATTGTCGGTAACAACTGCCCTCTCGGGATCGTTCTACTAAATATACTGCTGCCTGTTTTGGGCTAGAATCCTGCTGCCTGTAGGCTTCTGTGCTGACTGTCGCTCGCTGGTCACTGCAACCATGCAGCGGATTGGCTCCTCAGAATTGGCAGCATGCAGGGCATCGGTGTCAGAATGCCGAATCTAAAAACCTCGGCATTAACCCATAGATAGGTCCATCGGTAACACTTGAACCCCGACCTTGGAAGGAAGAATGGCTTGTTCGTAACTCTTTTCTGCAGCGGGGAGTGCGCTGGTGGGTCATATGGATGTATTATGGTCTGTAAAGAAAAAAAATGTCATTCAGTACCGCAGTTACTACGCTAGAGGATACGAATGTGTGGTTGTAAGGTAGGCTAGGACGTATATGTTGATATGTTCTTATGTCGTGCCAATGTCCCGCTCAACTTACAATCCGGGTTAAGGCCCAAATTGCCTGCGTAATTCCCACTTGTGGGAGAAAAATAAGCCTCTTATACTATAGAAAAATCCCAACCGCGGTTACCAAGAGATCCATCCGTGTACGTCTTACCGCCGGACACCCCCGTATCAAGCGCCACCTTCTGCTGGTCAATGTTCACGTGGTGTTCCTTGCAGCCTTTGTCATGGCTATTGGGGTCAGCAGCCCCACATGGAATTCTTATCTAACTCATATCCCAGCTTCAGTCCTACAGGATACAGCACACTTGCGACTTATCCATCATCCTGGCGTAGCCCTTTCTGTAAGGACTATGCCGTCTTTCTCTCTCCCGACATGCCGCGGAAGGAAGTTAGGGAATCCGCAGCAAAAGTCTAGCAACGGTCGGTTAGCTCAGTTGGTTAGAGCGTGGTACTAATAAGTCATACGACTTATCAAGTAAATGCCAAGGTCATGAGTTCGACCCTCATACTGACCAGACTCGTCTTTTTTGTCCTTTTTTAAGTTTTTTTGAACTTCTAAATAACTCCACCGATGCCCATCCTGTCAGACGATAAGAATAGGGAGCCTATTTATTCTGTCGTAAAAATCTTGGTGCCCAGCTTACTGATCTGAAGAAGGGTGACGGTGGAAGCTTGTTTTTGTTGAAAGCCGCTCATTGGCTAGGCGGGCCCACCCGCCTACAACTATCTAAACTTTGCGCCATACCGCGTAAGCGCGACTGTCGGCAGTGGATCCAGCTGATGAAAATCGTAACCTGCTCCGGATAACAAGGAAGCAAGCTTCGTCCGTCACGCAACTTACTTTCTCTATGCAAGCCAAGCCCCGAAACGCACCATTATTTCACCGAGAGCCGGCCTGCTAGCTGACATCGTTCGCGCGAGGTATGGCCCTACGGACAGGTCCCTGCTCATCGGCAACATTCTGAAGAGAAGGAGGCCAAGCATGGTCTAATGCACAATCATGGACCTCACACCCGGTGGTAATTCGGAAGACACGCCTCCCTACGACCAGGCCACCGTAGCCGAGCTCCTCAAGACGAAACGGAAGCCCCGGACCACAAAGTCGTGCTTTCCCTGCCGCCATCGCAAAGTCCGCTGCGACGGCCTCGTGCCTTGCTCCAACTGCGTCCGGCGGGACCATGCGTCTCTCTGTCGGGCGGTGGGCGAGTCCGCCGTGAGGAAATCGTCGCCTCGCGCCGAAGGAATACCGAGGCGACCCCGAAGGACGGAGAGTCCGGCATCATCATTGGGGGAAGGCATCGCGCAGTCTAGGTGTGTCCCCTAGCCGCCCTATTACCTTGGCCTCGGCACGTCATGGACGGACACCATTCTATGCCTGGTTTTGCCTTGAGAGACGGGTTCCCGGAAACAGTGAACAGCCATGGAGGCTTTTTTCGTGGCACGATCCCACTAACGGATCTTTTAGCCATCCGACACAAAACAATACCGCTCTAGATACGAACCATGTGCTCGCTCAGTTAGAAAAGATTGAAGATCGAATCTCTTCTCTCAAATCAGACCTACTTCGTGGCGCAAAAGCGCCAGACTCTACGGGGCTTGGCAACATCAATCTCGCCCAGTCTACGGATGAGTGGGCGGCACGCATTCAAGACCGTGCAATACCTGCAATCCTAGCCGGTGACCATGTCGTCGAGGTCGCGACGGGCGCGACCATTTTCCTTGGAAAGCGCTCTGATCCAGCCTTGGTTCTTGGCTGCCGGCCTAGGCCAGAGCAAATCGGCTCTCCCATCGAGCTAGATATGTCGTCTCCTGACCAATTGGCTCCAAAGACATATCCATTCTCAAGTCTCTGGGCTCCAGATGCATCCCTATCGGAGATTGCGCGGGCCTTACCAGATGATTCGGATATTATACGGTTTGGACGCCTCCCTTACGGTTTCGTACAGGAGCATGTGTCTTCATGACATCGCGAGTGGCCAGGAGCGGGGGACGAGAGATCTATAGCTGCTAACACTGAATGTATAGGTACTGGGGTGTATACCAGTCATGTGTGCATCCCTTTTATCCGGGCCTCGTAACCTACGACGAATTTGGCATTGACCTGTTTTCTTTCCTCGACCGGCGTCTCGTAGAAGAAGGCGAGTATACGCTACCAGCGGGAACAAAGGCCTCGTGGCTAGCCCTCCTGCTCAGCGTGCTAGCATGTGGAGTACAGTTCTCGGCCGATCCGATCAAGGACCGGGATTTACGCTCCAAGGTTTTTGGTATTACCATCCCGCCTCTTTTTCACCGTCTTCCCGTTGGACCATCTCTCTTCTTAGGTCAGAGAATTTTAGCTGAGCCCCCGAGAATGCATTGCTAACCTTTTTTGTCTCCTTAACCCAAGTGTGCGCGTCCTTCCAGTGTCTGCGTATGTCGAACTTGTTCGCCTCTACGAATATCGATCAGATTCAAGCGCTGGGGCTACTTGGCCACTTCCTCCGCAATAATCTTGACATGAACTGCGCGTGGATGACCATGGGTAGGCCGAGCCCTCCTAGCCATTACGCCTTTTTAGAGTGCTAACGAGAAAGTCCCAAGGCTCGACATTACGGCTCGCGCAGAGCATCGGCTTGCATGTCGCACCGGATCCATCGTCTAATTCAACTACTGCGACAAATCCGGTCGTTGACGCCCACCAGGGATATCGCTTGTGGTAAGAGACATCAGATTATTTTGCCAGCAGTTTCGCTTTCTTATATATGATTGTTACCATCCACGAGCCCTAAGCTAAGCTCATTATTCGATCTAGGTGGATGTTGATATGGCAGGACTGTTTCCTCTCACACACGTACGATCGAATACCCGCGAACCCCTATTTGTTAGGCACAATCCCGGAAGACACACCACAGGGAGAGGGCAGCTCATTTGCTACCTCGGTGTTTAAACTTACAAAGATCTCCGTGGAGCGCATAAGAGACGAAGTGATAAGGCCGGGCGAAGGGAATTCGGTCGAAAGCATGCTCATTCACAAACGCGGACATCAAGCTGTCCTGGAGGAAGCTCAGCAGTTCCTCGTCGACAAAGCGAGGTGTAAAACCCTCCAAGAACACCTGCAGCGTGCGGCTCTCCATATCCATGTCGGGTACCTGGATTGCCGCACGTACCGACTCTGCATCGAGTGTGGAGACACCGGTGCGGACCAGGCGCTCCGGGACTCACTCGCAGCCAACTACCTCGCCAGCGCTGTCCACGTCGTGCAGAGCTTTCTTGACATGCATCGACTCCTTCCGGCCGTGTGTCGGACCTGGGCGTTTGTGCATAACGTCGCCAGTTCGGCGATCCCGCTGAAGAACTTTCGGATGGTGTCGCAGCCCGTGTTGGAGGGATTGGTGGAACAGTTTAAGCCGCTGGTCCTGCGGCTGATCTTAGTGCTTGAGGATGAAGCGAAGAAGTGCGAGTGGTATGATGCGGATACCAATGTTCGTCAGTATGGACCGTGTTCACGGGTAGCGAGGGCCTTGAGGGAGACATATGGGGATTTGACGCATACGGATATATAAACGCGTCCATGAGATCGAACTTTCTTATATTACACGTTTGAGCTAGTACACGTTGCGTCGCTATACATACATTTTCCGCTAGACAATTATATGTCTGTCAGCGTGCCGTTCGAAATATACTTAAGTCTAATTAATATATCTATTCCTCGTATACATTCTACTCCAAGGATATCTTGCCTCCCCTTATCCCAGCGATGCGGAACGCTCGCCGTAATGAAGACTACCAATAATTCACCACCCCTACCTATTATACGTTCGTCTTCGATGGCCATGCTGTCCTCCTTTTAGCCGTTGCGTAAAAGTTCAATGGCCTGATAAGCTGGAACTCAGGATCGTATTCGACCGCCTCAATACCCTCACGCGAGAACTCATAGCGGTATATCAGCTCCGAGAGCAAGATCTTTACCTCTAACAAGGCAAAGTTGAATCCAATACACCCGCGCGGCCCCGTTGCAAAGGGCAGATACGTGCAGCGGTGCCTGTTCTTCACCTCCTCCGTATCCCACCTCTCGGGGTCGAACCGGAATGGGTCACGCCACAGCTCGGGGTTCGTGTGGATGGCGTAGAGAGCTGGGATCATGACGCTGTCGGCCGGCAGGCGGTATCCGCCTGGCACAATGACCTCGGTCTTCGTCGTGCGGCCGGGCTGGAACGACGCGTTGTGGAGGCGCTGCGTCTCCTTTACCATCTTGTCGAGGTAGGGCAGACCATGAGCAAGATCAGGGATCCACTCCGTGTCAGGGCCGATGCCGTAGTCAACGAGCTCCTGAAGCAGCTTGTCCTGGATACCAGGGTAGGTCACGATGCAGTAGATGAGCCACGACATGAGAGTGGAGGTCGTCGTATACCCAGCGCCCGTGACCACCAACATGTTGGACAGGAGGAGCCCCTCGGGGAAGTGCTCACCGTTCTCGTCCACAGCGTTCTTGAGGTAGTCCGCCACGCACCCCGCTTTGATCGCCGCCTCGTTCATCGGTAGGTTCTTGATGCCCGAATCTGCGGCCTTGTCGACGGCTTCCTGCAGTTGGTGGTACGTCTCCTTCTGGACCTTCTTGAGACGGGCAGCGTCGCCGATGGGTAGGTGGCGGTACCACTCGCCCCGGCTCGTCACCTTTTTGTTTAGGCCCAGCACGGTCACGACATTGGTGACCATGGAATGTAGCTTGGCGTCGACGCTGTCGAAGTGCCCAAAGTCCATTCCTAGAGAGAAGTGACCAATGGTCTGCGAGGCGAGCTTGACCATGAACTGGTAGACGTTCCAGGCCTCGCCGCGAGAATCAAGCTCGTCGAAGACAGGGAAGGATTTGCGTGCGCAGGACTGCATGAGTGGGGTGTAGTGCCGCACAGCCTTGGGCCCCATTGCGGGGGGGAGGAACTTGTGCGCAAGTCTCCAGTTCTCCGTCTCAGTGTCGCCGATGAAGATGGCCGAGTTATCCTTGATGCCCCACAGGGGATGGTCCGGAGAGATCTTCTTGGTGAAGTAGGCCGACTCCGCGAGTGCTACCTGAGCGACGTCGGGGCTGTCGGTAAGGTAGGTGGTCTTGCCCATGTTGGTAGTTCGTATGACGGGACCATATTTGCGGAAGAGGCGGTAGTGATTACCGAGGTGGTCGGGGAAGATTTCGTAGAAGCTTCCTACGATGGGGAGACCCTCGGGACCCTGGGGGTCACGGACGGGCTGACCATCGATACGAATGGAGATAGGGGCCTCGTGATCCAGGATTTCTTGCGGGGTTGCAAGGTCGCCGTCACTGGAGTGGAAGGAAATACCTGTTGTTGTGGTGGTTAGATCCGGGGCTTGACGCGGGTTTGGTGCCAAAAGGAAGATACGTACCCGAAGGTTGAGCGACGTGGAATTCCGAAGCGATAGCTTTTTTGAGATCGTCGAGCTTCCCCGTCGGGTCAATGTGGACTCCACGAGAGGTAGTTACGGCGTCGCCGAACAAATAGAATTGTCGTGATGCCATTGTGTGGTCAGAGATAGCGTCGCCTTTAAGGTGTAACGATGAGAGAAACCAAATCTGTGATGTGTTCGTCAATCACGGAAAAGCACATCTTTATAAGAAGGATGTTAATGCAAGGAAGAATCATTCCGAGGCACTGACTTCGTAAACGACCCCTTTTCTAGCCCTTGGTAGGCGCGGTCATATTTGGGGACTAATACAAGTTTCGGTGGGCCCCGAGGTTCGCTCTGGATCTCACACATACCAGAAGCCCGAGCGCGAGATTCGGGCGAACTTCGCGCGAGATTATCACCTGAAGCTTTTAGGTCTAGCCGGACCAGATCGTGTCGTCCCCACACTAGCTGATTCGGACCACTAACATGGGATTATTATGCAGGGCACTAAAACCGGTACGAACTAAGCATCTGCAAAATGGCCTTTTGCCCCGCCGGCTGCTCATATCGGCGGTTCTGATAGGGTTATCTGTGAACCGGGCGTTAGGGACCCACACCGACCGCAAGCTTCGCCGAGCTTCGCACGAGGCGATTCATTGTCAAAGTCGGGCACCGTCTGGTATAACACATCGAGTCCGTTCGGTAGCCCCGGGAGATGAAAGAGTGGACTTGCCAAAACCGAGGAGGTGCTCTAGATTGATGTCGTATCACGCTAGTCATTCCCGGACCGAGGCCGACCCGTCGCGTCAACTGTTTTTGTTGAAAGACTTGATCTTTAAATAAGATGGACCCTCGGTATCACTATCTCCAGCGGTTGCCATTACTGGTTTCTAGCGTCTTTGTCCATACTCACCTTCGTTGCCGTTTATTTGCCCTCGCTTGCTCGAACGTCCCCTAATTGTTTATTCATACGCATTACTACCTCTGCCAGCCGAAATAATGGAAGAGTATACTCTAGCGGCCGTGCAGCAGCATACGAAATCCACTGATGCTTGGATCGTCGTCCATAACAAAGGTAACCACCCTTTGCCGTCTTTGGCCGGGGGAGGTAACATCCCGACCATTGTTCACATTCTAATTTTTTCACAAAGTGTATGATGTAACGAACTACCTCGAAGACCACCCGGGTGGTAGCGCCCTCCTGCTAGAGGTCGCCGGCAAGGATGCGACGGAGGAGTTTGTGGAGGCGGGCCATTCCGAGGAGGCAAACGAAGCCCTCGAGGCTCTCTGTGTTGGGCATCTACCTGAAGACGTACGCGCTTTCCAACACCCTGGCCGTTTTCTCGCAGAGATTAGAAAGCTAACCGCGTATCTTGACACAGGAGCACGCTGATATCATCGAGGTTTACCGCCCTACGTACGACAAGGTACCCCAGGTCGCTGCAGTCGCCACGAGGCCCAACTCATCCTCGCGATTGATACGCCGCTTCTTCCGAGCCGCCCTCAAGCTCGGCATGTCTATTGGTCTCGGGGCCGGAGTATGGGGGGCAGCTACTGGCAATTTTGACGTCAGCATCCTCCACAAGATTCAGCAACATGCATTCCATTTTTCAGCAACAAATGGGCGCTTCTGGTGGGGCTTCGGAATCGCGACTGTGGCCCAGGTGTCCACGGGCGTTAGTCTCGTGGCCTGGGCATGGTCAAAACTCGACGGCCAGAAGGAGTTTGGTAAATACGCGCCCCGACGCGTCGCTCGGAAGGATATGATCATGCCTGCGCCCAAGGCTAAACCCTCGACAACAGTGACTTTGAAGCCGTCGACCTCTCGTGTATTAGTGGCTCAACAGTGGAGACCGTTTAAGCTGGTGCGCAAGGTCGCCGTGTCGCCAAATGTCTACCGCTTGATCTTTGCGTTGCCTCATCACGACGATGTGCTTGGTCTTCCAACGGGCCAGCATATCGCCCTGCGCGCGACTATTCAAGGGCAGGCGGTCTCACGCTCCTACACGCCGGTATCGAACAACAGCGATCTCGGTCGGATTGAGCTCCTCATAAAGGTATACGACAAGGGACTCATGACAAAACACCTAGAGGGCATGCAGATTGGGCAGACAATCGACATCCGTGGGCCGAAGGGCTCGATGAAGTACACCACTTCCTACGCCAAGCACATCGGCATGGTCGCAGGAGGCACGGGGATCACGCCGATGTACCAGATGATCAGGGCGATATGCGCGGACGAGTCAGACGGCACGAAGATGAGCCTGATCTACGCCAACAACACGGACGACGATATCCTGCTAAGGGACGAGCTTGACGGTTTCGCCCTGCAGTGTCCCGAGAAATTCCATGTCCACTACGTCCTCGCGAAGCCGCCGCCGGACTGGACAGGAGGGGCGGGGTTCGTCTCGTCTGAAATGATGAAGAAGTACTTGCCGGCTGCTTCGGAGGACTCGAAGGTGCTACTTTGTGGGCCTCCGCCAATGATCAATGCCATGAAGAAGAACTTGGCGGGATTGGGCTTCAAGGAGCCAGGGGCATTGTCAAAGGCCAAGGACCAGGTGTTCCTATTTTAGAGAGATTTCCAGAGGCAGTGTAGTTTTAATCTAATCTCTTGTATCCTATCTGTCTTCTATACCAAAGCTATTATCCTCGTTGCATGTCCATGACACCGTTTCATTTACCTTTACGTGTACCTGTATAGTGATTTGGCGCCACCCCCTTTGCTCGGTAGGACCTAGTGCTGATGGGATACTACGTTTCGACACGCAACCTGGCTTTTTAAGATTTAGTTAATGATAGTGCTTAGTCGCTTATAAATTCAACGTGTCTCACGTAGTGAGTGTCATGGGCTGGCTCATGCTGTTATCACACGATGAGCATCAACGAGAGTCGGCTTCATTCCCGATATCTTCTGGCGCTGGACAATCAAAGTCTATAGAATTGGATAACTACGTCACGGCTAGTGACAATTCGCGGGTGAACTTCTAGCATGCAGTGGCGTGAGATCCGCCTGGAACCGCCGCCCGGTACCGAGGCTGTTCATATCTGCAAGTGTAACGATCGAGTTTAGCAAGATTTTCATGTCACAGGGTCATATTCACAAGTCTAGCTGCAGCCGGAGGTGGGGAAGGACATGGGCCAGGATGACAATCCATGGACGTTCATTTGCCATAATCGCATCGGGCCCGGCTACACTACGCATCGGCGTGGAGCTTAGCGAGCAATCCGAGGGGGTCGTCAGTTGGCCTTCCGCACTTTCCGGCAAGATTCGGGGAGTGCCACGTGGACAGAGCCAGTGTTAACCAAGATGATGACGTACGGGACCTCACCGACATCTCACACAGTCCCCCGATGCGCGTTGGTCCGAGCATGGACGAGAATAGACCCCAGCTCGAGGAGGTCTGGCATCTCCACTTCGAATTTGCCTAGCTGACTCCATCCACTGAGCCCAACACGGGCGTGGCGCGGCTTTAGACGTTTCAGCTAGTAAGATGGACTCGACCGAAGCTCGGCCGGAAAAGCTCCGTACACAACGGCGCCGGCGTTACCGAGAGCCCCACATGGCGGGCCGGCCGGATGCCATGACGTTCGCCCTTAGTGGCGATTTGCATTATAATTGAGGGATTTCTCTAGAAATTCCCAAGGGTGCGTAGGTTCTGTACATGCCATTACATTTATAGAAGAACAGTCCGCTTGAAATTAGAACTTCCCAGGCGTTCAGCAGTCTCCGCAAACACCAACAGTGGCACGAAGCATCACACATTCTACTATCGTCTCTCACTGTTCCATTCATACCATACTCTTCGACGTCCAAGCTCACAACATCGGCTCTCCGGACACTCGGTTCTCGCAAGCCTTCACAAAGTCTGTTGTTGTTGTCGACAATCACGCCCGCCACAATGACCTGGCAACCCCTGTCGATAGGTTCCCGCCCCGTCATCGTCCTCGGTGGCGGAGTCCTCGGCCGCCGCATCGCTTCTGTCTTCACTGCAGGCGGATACAATGTGAACATCTACGACTTGTCCCCTGAGACTCTCCGAGCAGCTGCGGATTACGTCGAAGACCAGAAGGCCGTCTACGCCGCGCTAGTGCCACGGTCGTCGCGGCCCGCGGAGCCTGGGACTTGCACCACGTTTAATAGCCTGCCGTCCGCCGTCAAGGACGCATGGTTAATTGTCGAGGCGATCCCCGAAAAGCTCGAGTTGAAGGTCGACATCTTTGGACAGCTTGATTCCCTTTGCCCCAAGGACTGCATCTTTGGGTCCAATAGCTCGTCTTTCAGGTCATCGTTGATGGCAAGCAAGCTCTCCGATGAGCGCTGTAGGCTCTTGTGCAACATCCACTTCACGATGCCGCCGGAAGTTCTGACCGTCGAGCTTATGACGAGCGGGAGAACGCATCCCGAGGTTTTCTCTGTCCTCACGAAAGTCCTCAAGGGAGCTGGTATGCTCGTTGTCACGGCGGTGAAAGAGTCCACCGGGTAAGTTCTTGTACAACATGTACGCTCTTTGCCTTGTGTTCTATGCTAACAGCAACTCGTCAGTTTCGTCTTCAACCGCCTTTGGGCGGCAGTGAAGAGAGAGATTCTCCAAATCCTGGCCGAAGGTGTTAGTGGTCCCGAGCAGATAGACCTCCTCTGGAAAACCATGTTCAAGGCGAAGGTGGTGCCGTGTGAGCTGATGGATCAGGTCGGCCTTGACACAGTTGCCTTTATCGAGGACAATTACATCCAGGAGCGAAATCTCGACGGGTCGCTTACGGTTGACTGGCTGCGGGAGAAATACATCTCGCAAGGTAAACTCGGGCAGAAAAGTGAGAAGGGCGGGTTGTATCCCCCGGTTTCCGACACATCATCTACGCCTAATGGACAAGCATCCACCAAGGGGATCTATGTGCTCGACGCAGGCATCGGCGAAAACCTCGAATCTTTAGGCGACGTTGCGACGAACGGGAAGGTCCTACGCATCGATACATCCACCTACCGAGCTGAGACTATCGTTGAAGGCCTGCCGTTGCCCGATGGCATCGACCTATCTCAAGATGAAGGACGCATCTTCTGGACCAACATGGGTCGCAGTACCTCTACACGCGACGGATCAGTCATGTCAAGCAGGCTTGACGGCTCCGATATTCAGGTCGTGGTGCCAACCGGACAGGTGCACACACCGAAGCAACTCACTGTCGCACACAAGTCTCGGAAGATTTATCTCTGCGACCGTGAGGGAACCTCGGTCCACAGGGTCGACTTTGAGGGCAAGAATCACGAAGTTATAGTCCGTCACCGGAGCGAGGACGGAGCAGGCCCCGACATGACCCAGTGGTGTGTGGGCATCGCGGTTGACGAGACCGCGGGGAAGATGTACTGGACACAAAAGGGGCCCAGCAAGGCTGGAAAAGGACGCATCTTCCGTGCGAACATCGACATCCCCGAAGGAGAGTCCGCGGAGAACCGGTCGGACGTCGAGTTGCTATTCGATAACCTGCCCGAGCCCATCGACTTAGAGATTGATGCCGAGACCCAGGTGCTCTACTGGACGGATCGCGGCGAGCACCCCGTTGGCAGCTCGCTAAATAGGGCTCCGCTGGCTGCGTGTACGAGTGCTAGCAAGGTGGCTCCCGAGATCGTGGCGCGGCACTTCCACGAGCCGATTGGTCTTAAGCTGGGTGTTGCGAGTCGGCAGGCGTATGTTTCTGATTTGGGAGGCAGTGTGTACCAGGTGGACATCGACACCAAGAAGAAGGTCGTCATCTACAGGGGCAGTGGAGCCTATACGGGCATTAGCCTCGCGTAGAAGACCAAATGATATGAGGATCCTACCAACCTCAGGTGATAGGATTGTACTATGATTTATCTGCACATTATCTACTTTCGACATCGATCGGCCCAATCAATCTTCACCCTATAGACTATAGCCACGGCTGTACGCCTCGTGGACTGTGATCGCGGATAAATAATATGATTATGTATAGGCCATTAACGCAAACCGTGATGGTCCCCGCGAACCCGGCTACTCCCACGTCATCGTTCAAGGTCTCCCACCCGGCTCGGTCTACCCAGTAATTGCGCAAGTCAACGACAAAAACTCGGGGACGTCCACGTTCTAAGCCGAATCCAAAAACCTAATCGGGGTCGGCGCATACACTGCTCGTATGAACTCCGCAAAACCCTTGCCCAGCGAGCCCAACAACTTCGAGCTGCTGACACCTCGCGCTAAGCCCCGTACACGACGAAGTACACTACAGAAAAAAGTGAAACTCGACACGCTCGACCAAGTACCAGTCTCGCCAATCCTTTTTCATCAGCTTCTTGATTCCGTCGCGGGTCATGAACGATCGGGACCACTCTCCTTGCTCGGCGCTCTGGATGTACAGACGGCAGTTGACATTCCCCCCTTTATCCCCCGAGCGTCCTGGGACTATGTCTCTCAGAGGTCTATTAGAAGCTGGCCCAGAGAATTTAAGGAGCACGGGATGAGCGGGGTCGTAGTTCTCCCGAGCGGAAAGAGTCGCTGTCCATTACGGTGGCTCAACAACGGTGCGCTGCGGCTGACCCTCGCCCGAGAGGATATCGACAGCTTCATCGAGCTCTGACTGCGGGATTATGGCCGGGTGGACGCCGATGAATTGTTTCGTCGCGGAGGTTCGAAAATCCAAGATCATAGTGCCTGCCTACGTGCTGTTAGCGGTATGCGCGTTATAGCATGGGTGGCTTCGCGAGACTGGTGGTATGCCTACAGAGTGTACCATGTCATCGAATAGCCACGCCTGGACAAGCATTCTTAACGTGCTTGGCTTCTTTGCCTGAGAAACAACCCGCATGTAAGTCGTTGACGCTAGCTAAGAGTCGGGTTCCCCATGGGGCGCCTCACGCGGTGGAAACCCACGACGTTGAACTGGTCGGTCAGGTGCCATTCCTCTAATTTGCTCTTGAGCTGGGCCTCTTGGGTATCGTAACATTTGGAAGCATCTCGCATTGGTATCCTGCTCTGTAACTGTAGAGAACCGCGACTTTCCTAGTGTCAGGCGAAGGGTAACGCCTCACGATCGACACATGAACACGCTCCTTTGACTCTTGCACGACACTGACGTCCGATATTCCTGCCTTTACGTCGCTGTGTAGATATACGTTGCCTTGGACCTCGTAGAACAGCTGGCACTTCCCTGAATCAGTTTTCACGATGTTTCCTAACGCCTCGTGCTTCCTCACAACGCGTTGACTATCGGAAAAAGTCTCGACTGTCTCAATAAGTTATTCAGTGGTGAGCGCCACCGCCAGCTTGTTGTAGTCTGTCTCGCTCTACTGATGTCGCCATGCTGCCGCGGCAATTACTAGCGAGGCGTCGGAGACGCAGCCACAGATTATGATGTCAGCTCAGTCGACCAGGCCCTTCTTGATCGCGCGGTAACCGAGGTATGCGTTCGCGCATAAGATGGGCATATTCTCCGAGTCGTCTAGGAAAGACACTGTGTTGCCTGCTAGCTAGATGTTGGCAGTCGCCCCGTCAATATGGGCATACACGCCGGCCTTGATTTTCTCCATGGGCGAATCTGCTTTAGCCAGTAGGTTATAGCCGCCTACAAAAGCGACCGTTAAAGTATGGTTTCTCTCCTTTACCTGGGCCCCAAGAGGTGAAAACACGTTGTAGGCTGTTTTGCAGGAGACTCATCACCTACCAGCGCGAGCGTTTCTTCCTCCATACCCTTTGGATTGAGACCGCCGGCGTTAGTCTCGATCTTGATTCGCTTCTCGATGAAGAGGTCCAAGGTCCGCTGTATCCCGTCCAAGGCGAGGGTCACGTACCCGGGATGACTGCCAGAAATGTAGTCGTCTAACGTCCTCACCAAGCTGAATTCTTTACCGAATGGTTAGCAAGATTAGAACGTGTGATGAACTCCCACAGCGGATATGCCCATAACGGAAAGGTAGTCACCAGTGATCACGTCAACTGGACATGTCTCGCTTAACTGTACATATACACCCCGGGTCTACTGCGGTCCTTTTGTTAGTAACCTTACTGATGATACCGGCACCGACAGATTGGACGTACTGGTCCCACTATGGCCAAGGCGACTGATTCTGGGCCGGGAGACAGCTGGATAGGGAAATATTAGAGATTCTTAGGAAAATTACCAGATTTGTTTAGCGTCGCACTTATGCCGGTCAGACGACGTGTTGGTTGCGTATAGCAATCTCATGATAACTAAACCATGGTGTTTAAAGCAAAGGCCTTAACCACATTGGATAATGGGTAGAGCAGGGTAGTGTTGCTGGCGCACAAGTTACATAACACTGACGGTCCAAAGCTAACATCCACATGAGCTTGCGAGGCTCGGGGATTGAGCATCCGGATCTAGCCGGTTTACCGGATTGCAAAAGATTAGCCAGTGTGCCACGACGCGATTCCTGTGCTGATGCAAAAGGTCTTATCGAGCCTTCTTCTCCTTCTAAGTTGGCTCGGCAATGCACCGAGTGTCTTGGGTAAGTCCCTAGGCCCCACTTGGCTATATTGCATGAACCTCGGCCCATATGGTAGAGCTAAAATATACGGAAATAGTCGCTTGTCTTCTAGAGCTGTCTAGAGTTTGACCTTCGAAGACGACCAAAGCGTCGACATTATCATCTACCGCGAATGTGCTATATACAAAGGGCAAATCCAGAGGCTCTGACGAGCCGAGTCGAGCGTAGGAAGACGCTCTCTCTATTATTTACGTTTTGTAACTCACTCCAAGATCAAAAACGGCCTCTTCCGGGGCGAATGAAATCTATTAATGCTAGGTACGTACTTTGGCCGCGCCAGGCGGAGTAGATCTGATGTTAGGTATCAATCGCCGCACACCGGCATAGCTCGATTCAGTATCTACTGAGTATTTGGCTTTCTCGGACCAAAATAGGTGCAGGATATACCGCAACTTGTCTTGGGCCCGGATTGTTTTGTGGGGCAAGCAGGACGCACCACCGACAGGTTCGAAGGGGCCAACCATACCACTTTCGAGCGGTCAGGCCGCTTCAGAATTTTGCGAAAAACTTCCATCCGGTGGCATGAACACGTGCGCCAATGTAGCACATCACCGATACCGCGTACGAGAGGCCAGAGAAGAGGATCAACCCGACCCAGCCAGTACGTCCCCCCATGTCGAGTAGCGCGCCCCCAATGGGCACGCTGCTGAGAGTCCCGAAACTACCCACCAGCGTCGCCGCCGTGAAGTACCGCCCATAGTCCTTCGAGTTGCAGAACTGGCCGATGCACACTGGGTACAGGCCAAGGTTACTACCGCTCGCGATTCCGAAGAGGACGCAGAAGGCGATTAGGATGCCCTTGGAGTCATGTGCCGGCAGCCATAGGCACAGCTCGGTGATGATGCAAAGCGTGATGGTGCCGATGATGACGTTGAAGCGTCCGAACTTGTCTGCCAGAAAACCAGGTAGGAAGCGGCCCACGACGGATCCCGCGTTTAGGATTGCGAGGAGGATGGAGCCGTCCTGTTCGCTCTGCCCATGGTCCTTGGCATACGAGACGACGTATGTCAGCGGGATGAATAGTCCCCACTCCATAAAGAAAATGCCGACGGTAGCGAGGGCGAAGCCCTTGTGCCGGAATATGGTGAAGTCGGGCCAGACGGACTTGGATTTGCGAGTCCCGTCGGGGTTGTATGGGGTAGAGAGGCGAGCGCGGATGAAGAGGTTGGCGCAGGCGCAGAGGGCGAGGAGGATGAAGCCGAGGGTGCGGCAGCTCCAGCCAAAACCGATGCCGTTGGGGCCGAGGAGGTGTTGGAGGAGGAGCGGGAACATGACGCCCCCGAGTCCGCCGGCTGTGCTGGCCATGCCGGTTGCGAGGCCGCGGCGGACGTTGAAGAAGTGGGCAATGGCGCCGTAGGAGGGGCAGTTTAGGAGGGCTCCGCCGATGCCGCCGACAACCGAGTAGGTCAAGATGATCTGGTAGTACTCTAGAACACCAAATGTTAGCAAGCGGGAACCGGCAGGATAAACGGATTTGTAGGGAACTTGCCTTTCGAGATACTCAGGAGCATCAGGCTGGTGACAATGAAGATGCTGCCCACCGCGACCAAGACCCTGGTTCCGTACTGGTCGAAGATTGGCCCGACTTGGATGCCAATGAAGAACACGAGGAACAGGTATAGGCTGAAGACCCACCCAATCTGCGAGTCGCTGTAGCCCGCGAGCTGGTTCGCCTTGAAGTAGGCCTCAAAAACTCCCGAGGAGTTAATGAGGCCGAACACGGTGAACATGCCGCAGAAGCTGCCGAACGTGACGAGCCATCCTTGAAGCCCCCCCTCTGGGTAGTATTCTTCCTCATCGAGTGTCGGTGAGGTGCTTCCGTTGGAAGTGGGATCCGCGTTATCCGCGTCGCCGATGACCGCCGGGTCTGTCTTTTCGATGTCGCGCTCGCGATCGGGGTCATGCTGGAGAGTGTTATTATGGTTTTTTAGGCAGCTGTCCTCTGCATTACCGTTGAGAGTAAGTGGCATGGGTCCGCCCGTGGGGGCCGGCAGTTCTGGACGAGAATAACGGGTGTAAGTAGGAGAGGTTCGAATACCTTTTTTTGCGTAGATTTGAAATGAAGGGAAGGATTGGAAGGAAACGGGTTTCCGAGGGGGGAAACATACCATTTGAGACCATTTCTTCGACTCTAGCGTCTTGGCAAAGTGGACCTGGCGGGTCGGGTTGCTAAAATATTGGTGCAAAAGCTTGTTGTTTCGTCTTCGTACCTGGAGTCGGGTGGCGCCGAACATTGGCGGGTTTCGCCGCCTCTTATCGACCGAATGGGTAGCCCGACTTATATACTAATCGCGCCGGGTCCGTGCTAGCATCAAACAAATAACTCTAATAGATCATTATACATAGTTTAATTACTAGAAGTTGAAACTAATGTCATGCAATACCTTCGCTTATCGCGCTAGTTGTGCTTGTTAGGCATTATGAACAAGACCTTGGAAGACTTGACCCCATCTAACGACGAGTATTGACTCGCCAACAAAGCATTGCTTCTATAACAGAAATAGGTTGGCTATGGTCGCTGACATGGATTGGTCATAGGCCCCGACATGGGGCGGTCATGTGAAATGGCCACTATCGCCGACCTGGAGCAGCCATTATTCACAAGAAGCCAAAGTGTTTGTCCCTTGCTTATCGGTCTATGTAGTGCCGTTACTAACGACATACCGAAATGAACGACTCTAAAACCATCTAAAGGCTGTAAAATATCCGGCCTCCATGCCGTAGATAACACGGGCTTGAAACGGTCATTATCAATACCAACGTAAGTTTCCCTTCCGACACCCACCTCTTACTAGCCTGCGTTTTGAGCAATTATTACTAATCGACCATTGCATCGAGCGACTTCAACCAATCTTACTTCTGTGGGTCCCGGACGAAAGGGTCGAATATGGAACAATGCCCCTAGGAGAGAAGTTTCTCGAATATTAGGACTTGTCCGCATCCTTGGATAACTTTCCTTTTGCGGCGACGCGTTGGATAAAACGAGAAAATTGCAGGGTGTGTCAGTGAATGTGCGTGGTTGGAAGCTGCGCCTTGCAGGCATACTTCACTGTCGGCAAACTACGACAGCCTACACCGCACATAGCAGCTGGTGCTGTTCTCATGGCTTTACAGATGGCTGGACATCGACAAATATATTGTACCGAGGGTCCTCTTTCTGGTGACGGGAGGAGTCACCCGAGGACTCCAAGCGCGCCGGCTCTCAAGTTTAAAGGGGAACCAATGGATGACACCAAAGCTTGTAGGCCTATGTGTGGGGATGGTGTAGTAGATGGCACATTGTCCAACGTCGCGGCGTCACACCGATTATAGACTCCATATAAGGTAACGCTGGTAGATGTCGCCTCGCCAGAGGGTTAGCTGCCACACTGGGAAAACCTTTCAAGTCCAATTAAGCCACGGCGCCACGAAAATCCGGCTTGTGTGGCGGGTGGAATTATCAAGCGTTTTCCAACGCAAACGCTAGATACACATTGTCCCGGGCTACCACTCGAAGATCAATCCCGGGTCGTTGTAAGTTAGTACACCTTGTTTCGATCATCTGGCGCGATGGCTTCCAAGGCCGGTTACACTGCCATGTCACGTAAGCCGCCGGAAAGGCCCATGAGAAGCCACGTCGTCGCAACCGTTGAGACTCTATTTTCTCTCCTGTGGCGCACATTGGGTTTCCAATAAAGTTAGATGTAAATTGTGGCTGAAGATGGAAGTGGGTGCGGCCGGTGGCAATACATGTACGTCGGCAAAGGGATTTCTTTTTCTTTACGCGGACGCAGAAGTATTTTTTTTGAAGTTATTGGCTCATATGTTCGGGGAATGGAGTGAGCTCAAACTCGTGGATAGGATTGGATTGAGGACTGCTTCCAAGGCTAGATCCAAGGCGGATGCGTTATGTCAATGCCCGTTGACCCAAGTATCCCATGCCAGACATCCCAGCCTCTGGAACTGCACTTTGGATTGAAGTTTATAAAGAGGAACATGTTGTAAGGTTTGGTCGACTGCAAATATACAGGCTAAGCCACGACATGTGAGGGCGAGCATATGCTGTGGAGGCTCCTGTTATGGCCGCACGGGAGTCTACGACTGCCTAATTCAGTTTATTAACATAAATGTTAAACCAATAAGTTACTTAAAGTATCTGACATACTAAATAGAAGTTGAAACGAAGCTGACATATTAACCTCTTTTGTTAAAAGGTCCCTTTCCTGGCTCGATATGCGCGCACCACGACGCTGAGCACTACATTATACCAAGCCTCCTTGTTGTGGAAGGCTTCAAATGATTCCTGTACGGAGTTTGAATATGATCCAGTCGCCAAATTATTACATCGAATAGTGAGAAAGACTATAGACCAGATGAAACAGTGATGAACGGAGGGGTTAGGCAGCTCAGATATGGATTGCAATTTACCGGGGGAGGTAGATCCAGGTCAGCTCACAGAGTCATCACGAAAATCAAGGGTCCATAACCTATCTAGTTCAGCCATATCGTGTAGTGATTGTCCCTGCACATCTTTAAAACCATGTGTTTGTTAGCATCCCAAGTTTTTCCATCCATGCCGAGAAGGACTTCGACAGAGATGTCGCGCTTTTCGTAGCCTGGCAGCTACAGCTGGGCCCGACTCGGTTTCTCAGATTACGAGGTAGTCCATCCATTTCACAACAGCAAACCTGGCACGAGAGGGCTTATGCATTGGGAATAATCCTCTTCGACTTCTTCAAATTAGCTCTAAGTTGCGGGTTCCTAGGTTGCTCGTGTTCCTTACTTTCATGATCTCGAGAAGTGATCGCCACGATACCCTGCAGTATTTCCTTCCTGCGAGAGCGTTTTGTGCTGGCTGGCTAGGTCAAGCGATCATTTGTACTACCGTAGATCCTCCGGCATGGAACGGGGAGAATAAAGAAGACTTAGGAGGCGAGGGATTAAAGCGATTGAAGTCGGTGGTCGAAAGCGCCGTGTTCAGAGAAGATAAGGAGCCGCCAGGGCTTACTAACGGCCAATTGGAACTTCTTCGGATCCCTCGGGCCTCGTCCCTCTCCTTGAGAGACGCGGCAGGACATCGAGGTAGACAAGAGTAGCATTGGTTCTATCTCCTTCCTGGCTAGCCTCCCAGCCCCAAATCTCCCTGCCGCGACCGAGTCCAAGCAACTCCCGCTTCTGGTTGTCTGCCGAGATCTTGGCAGCGGGGCCGCTGGAGGCCGGCCGTTCCATGGTAGCAGAGTCGCCCGAAGGGGGGCCTCGGCGGGTACGGAAGTGGAGTAAGGGGGGCGATGCACTTCCGAGAGAACCCCCCCGCAAGCGAGGACGCCCGATCGGCGAATCACAGCTGCCCATTGGGGTGGGTTTATGCGTGTATGGGGTACGCGGAAAGCTAAGTGGGTCGGGGGTGACGCACGTGCGGGCCGCTGATTCGCCGCTCACCCTCGGCATGCTGCATCCGGGGGAGCAATAGGAACGGGGCCGGGCCTCGAGAAACGGGTTGCACTTTCACAAGACGATCGGTACGAGGTACTTGTACATCGTATGAGACGTGGGAAGGGTCCAATAAGGGTCTAGACAGGAACACCCCACGCCTGACGTTTATCGGTGTCATTGATATTAAACCCTGGATTTACAAAGAGAATCCCCCGTGGCGGCCTGGGCGGGTATTGTGTCCGTCCGCAGCTCGCAGAGAACAGTGGTCATCTGGATTGTGCCCGCGGGGTTGATCCAGGAACACGTCTCTTCGTGACAAGGCATCGAACGAACGTTGAGGTATATATGTACCTTACATTTGTTCCTGCACCGCGTTCTAGACCGACCAAATGCAAGGGCTAAACAACATAACTGACAAACCTTATCTGCGCCGAATCTTCTGTGAAGGTGACCATGTCCTCCCCTCTCCTGAGCCTTCTCTGCCGACGTAGACTCGGCTTGAACACGGTCTGCCGAGCTGAATAAGCCGTGGTGCTCCACAGCACTGAACTATGTCTAGGACGGGCAGGAGCTAAACACGGAATGACGAGCGCATGCCGAAGTAGCTATTGGCCCCCACACCCATCCCGCAGAGCATCCTGGCAAAGCACAGACTATCGAACGCCCAGTCCATGTTCCTGCGGCCTTGGCGAATGCGTCTGACTGCTTCCCCCCTGCACACCCCTCCATAGCCTTACTTCGTTCCCCACGCTCCAGCCAATCCGAGCAGAACTACATCTGGCCGTGCGGAGCCTAGTTGCGACGTTTAATGTATGAGCGGAAAGAATAGAGGCTGAAAACCTGTTTCTCGCGGCTTGTGCGGGTCTCCCTTGCGGCACTTTACTACGTCAGACGGGAACCTTAGACGAGGGGCAAAAGGAGGGAGGAAATGGGAGAGACTCGCAGGTATAAAGGGGCCCAAAGCCGCCAGCTAATCCAGGGATCGATTGAGACTCTACAAGCCAACACTCAACATCAAGCTGTACAATTCGACGACTTCAACATTCGCCAATTGCACTTTTTACGCTCAAGCCTCACATTTACCTAGCCTTTCCCCTAACAACAACGCAACAATGTCTCGCCTTAACGAACTCTACTCTCTGAACTACGATGCCAGCACTGTCCAGCTGCGTGACATCTACGACGAGTGGGCCTCCTCCTACGACAAGGAGCTCGCCGACGAGGCTCAGGACTACGTTGCTCCCGCCCTGGCGGGTGCATACCTCCTCCAGGCCCTCAAGACCCCCAGTATCAACGACGGTCTTGAGATCCTGGATGCGGGGTGCGGCACCGGCCTCGTTGGTGCCCACCTCGCCACTATTGGGGCTAAGAAGATCGACGGGATCGACCTTAGCCCCGGTATGCTGGATCTCGCGAAGAAGACGAACGCTTACAGGAAGTTGGAGACAGCGGACCTGTCGGGCCCCCTCGCTTTCAAGGATGGCGCCTACGACGCGCTGACCTGCATCGGCACGCTCACTCAGGGACACGTGGGTCCCGGGGCTATCAACGAGTTCGTGAGGGTCGTGAAGAAGGGCGGGTTCCTTGTCGTGACCATCCTGGATTACATCTTCGCCAAGGGCGGATATGAGGCGGCCATCCAGGAGCTGGTAAAGTCGAAGACGGTCGACATCGTGTCTGCCCGAATCGAGGATTACCGCCGCGGGGCTGGAGTTCGGGCTTGGATGATTGTGCTTCAGGTGCTTTGAGCGAGGCGTTTTCCCGAAGTGATCGGTCGAGTGACTAAAGGATACACGTGAAATTATCTATAGAAAAGACAAACAAATCCTTACACGAACCTTGTTTTCGTCCCGTAAGAGGAGTTGGAGGGGGACAAGGTTTGCAGTGGACGCGGCGACATATGCAGTACGAGCTCGTCATGCCACGGTCTCCTTCGTAAAACCATAGTGGGGTACAAAGGATGTTTGGAGCGGGGTAGCTGGACATCCGTGACGCCGTTGCCCCGCGCCGGTATCGCCGTTCCGTTCCGTCTCGCTACACCTGTACCGTCGCTTTAACATGGTCTCCGTTCCGGGCCCGTAAGGCCCCACCCACATTTCGTTACGTGGGGCCTCCGGAACCGGTGGGACCGGCATACGTCACCGACCGACCCCGCCCAGGAGCACAGCCGATAACATCCGGTGTTTCCCGCGCCCACCAATGAGGCCGGCTGGTCGGGGCACAGCCAGATGTACGCCGACATGATACGATGCCGGCTCTACGAATCAGATTCGGGCTGGTGGAACTTGCGTCGTAAGAGCAGGCGACGGGGCGTTGTACTTTGTTTCCCGTCCTAACCAGAGCTGAAGATCGTGGATCGCCGCCGCGTAGCACCGGACGTTCGGTGTTCAGGCCTGTTCCTAAGTTTGCATTGCAGAACCGGTCGCTCTTTAACAAATTCCTTTAAGAAGGGGTGGGGGTGGGGGAGCAGTTTAGCCGAAAATGGAACTACTCGGCATGTTCCAATCTCTGGCAGTCATCCATTTACATTAGTCAAGGAACTTCTGGTAGGCCGAGGAACATGCTGTGGATTGGTCTCCAGCTGAGACGTGCATGATAGTATCATGTGCTCTTAATAACGACTCCAACAAACTGGCTGAATTCTCGATCGCGACCGATCCATATGGCCACGCCCCAAGCTTGGTCTCGAAATGGCCGTGACTGCAGAGAAATGTCTTGGCATCCTGCAATTTCCCTGGCCATGCGAAGAGGCGTAGCGCCACGGCCATGGAAAGGGTAGGATTGAACCACATCGTATCCGTTCTATGGTCGGCGTCGACCTATTTTACGGTGATACGTAATTGAATAGGAAGCGAATTCACCCCACCAATCCAATATTGGTCCCAAAAAAAAAAGCTCACTACGATCGCCCATATCTGGTGGGACTCGCTGGGATATGGGTAGAACGAACGGCACTCGTTTTAATGGGTAGGCCGTGGACTACGTACATTCGCGATGGCCCAGTCTCAAGTATCGTTTATATATCGAGCGGAGGGGAAGGGTGAGAACACAACCAGGCGCGAGATTCAACCGGGAAACATTGATTACATCTCTTGCTATAAAGGATGCTAAACCCGATAGCTCCTCAACAAGTGTAAACGCATTGTCCCTCCCATCATGATTCACCGATTCTTTCGTGGAGACTAGGACCTGGTCTACTAGCGGTAAAGTCGTCAACCCACGCGTCGACGTCCCGGGCGATGAACGCGTTGCCGCAGTTCTGCACTGCCAGCTCAAAGTCACTCTGCACCTGGCTCGTGTTGAAGATTCGCACCCATTCCCGCTCAAGGTGTTCCATCTCCTCGAGGAATACCTGGCGCAGCTGGGTAGTCTCATACTCAAGCAAATGCTCCCAGTATAGGTTGGTCAGCTTCCCATTCTCGTGTCGATGGTACCTCCCAACGTCTGGCTCTGAGTGTCTCGCTAGGCCTTGCAGAAAGGAAGGGTAGGAGCATGAGAGCCATGGAGGCAAGGCGGGGACACACTCTCAGTCCAATATGCCGGTGAGGGACCCTTCGTCGTCTGTCAGAATATTATGGCGGGAACGGTCGTGATGGGAAATGATGGAGGGTTCTGGGGTTCCGCTGCCAGCCGGCACGAGGCTAGCGAGAAGTATCTTTAGCTTGTTAATGATCATCAGTGTTCGTGTCGCGTCATCCACATCGTCTTCACCGTCGCTATCGAGGCCCTCCAGATTACGATACTTCGCTAGGATTGAATGGCAGTCGTGTTCGTCGAGAGCCAGGCGGGCAGCGATCTAGTCCCTGGCGGGGCGGAAAGGGCCGCGGTCGACGTCCTGAGAGAAAAGATCCCCCCAGATGAACTGCATGGATGAAATTCGACCGACACTCGGCAAAGACGAATCCGGATAGATGTTGCCGATGCCGCGTAGCTTGTTTTGAAACAACGCAGCCAAGTAAGCCACGAGCTTGCGGACTGGAGTCGATTTCGTGTCGAAGTTGAGGGACCTCCAGCCATCTGCCAGGGGCTTTCCTCGAATCTTTGTCATGATAATCCACTCGAAGGCGACGGGGTTCTCACGACAGGATTGGTGCGCGATGACTCTAGGAATTGGGAGGTCCGTATTCCTACGGACCCAACCCAGCGTCGCCACTTCGCTTAGTGTCTTGTGCCTCGGGCCCACAGGCAAGGAAGCTCGCATGGCGAAGGTGTGGGCGTCTATCGTCACACTGTAGACCTTGTTGAACGCGCCTTGGGCGATGAAGGCCAGGTCTGTTATCGCCGCTGAAGGGTACAGCGATTGAAGCGTTTGTCCAATCGCGGCGATATTCGGCTCGAGGCTCCATCGTGGTTTGACTCCAAATGTGTCCTTGACCCACTCTAGTCCACGGAATTCTCCTCTGTCGAAACGAGATATTCCTGTTTCCATGGTGATGGAGATATAGCATGGCCCAGGTTGGAAGCAGAGATGTATTGCTGGGTCGAAGTAGAGAGTACATTGTGCATCGCCTGACCTATATACTCAGGGACCTGGTCCTCGGAAGACTAGCCGTTAAGGTTTATATTGGGAGTAACTCTATCTGACTCGATCTGCCTATTGCTCCGGCCACGCTTTGTACATTAGGCAGCCAGCTTGCTTTATACTGCCCGTTATACGTTTTGTAGAAGGTCAGGCGCACTCGGTTCCCGGCTACCCTAGTCTAATATTACTCTCATAATACCCTACTTCCCTAACCTATCTGCCTCGGACTGGACGATCCTTGGGATCTCCTCGCTTAGGCTCTTATGCTCCGGCTTCCACCCGAGAACCTTTCTTGCTCGGATAGCCGTTCCCCTGGAGTTCATACCCCAGCTTGCCGCCTCAAAGCCAGCTGGAGACGCGATAGCCTCGTCGATGGACCATTCGCGAACCTCTGGCTCGGTCTTGATGAAACCTTGCTTGTAGACCTCCTGGCCAATCTCAATTGCGAGGTCGCCCCAGACGTGCTCGCCGTTCTCTGTGAGGAAGTAACCCTTCGGTCCCCAGATTTTAGGATCGTCTTTGCGAGCAGGATCGAGTGCAGCGGCAAAGAGCAAGCCAATCGCACTGCTGAGGTCACGAACATGGACGTGGTTCCACCTCGCAAGGCCCCTACCGATACGAGGGCAATACTTCTCGTTGAGGATGAAAGACGTGAGCTCATAGACCTGTCGGCCGCGGCCGGACGCCGGCCCCCGACCCTCTCCGTAAATAGTTGGTGGGCAGATGATGGCGGTCTTAACCGTGTCTGTATGCTTTGTACCAGTATCCAGGACGATTTCATCAATGTTGCGATGGAATGCGGCGGCAGGGAGGTTCGTAAGCTCTTGCACCCCGTCAAGATCGTTGAAGACCTTTTCATCCGGGTCGCCGAATGTCTTCTTTACTTCCGAGTCGAAGTACGTAAGAATGCCTGTCCCACCAACATGCAGCCAGTATCCCGGTCGGGAGGGAGAGTGCCCCTCTACGAGTCCGGCAGAGATTGCCTTTGCGCTGCCCTCGTGATCAGATGAGTCCGCAGTATCTATTCAATGACTTTTGTTAGACTTGGTTCAAGATGAAAAAAAGCCCCGACAGAGTGATAGGCGGCTGATAACTATGGCGTGTCGAAAGTGGCGGAACTTACGGAGCACAATATCTGCCCATGCGGCCTCGCGGCGGACGATATCCGAATCTTCTAGACTGCCAAGTACGATCCTTGCATCGGGGTACTTGGATCGAACAGCCTTTGCCTTGGCTTCGGAGCGGACGAGGAGCGATACATCCAGGTCTGGGTATTTCTGACAAAGGTGGAATAGAGCGTCGCCACCGATGTATCCGGTGGCGCCAGTGACGAAAACTTTAGGAGCCATGGCTATAGCTTAACAGGTTATCGATGGAGAAATAAAAGTATCATTGACAGTTGAAGACTATGGGCCGACGTAGCTTTTATATAGCTAGCATAAAGTAAGGTAATCGACAATCGATAACCCACCTGCTAGTTGACGGACGGTTGTATGCGGCTTGCTGCTCTTACATATAGGCATATAACCATATAACCGTGCGATCCGTCGTATGTACCCCACCGTGACATCACTATGACACCCGCCTACGGGAAAATAAGGGAAACCTAAAATTCTATAGCGTAGGGCAATTGCAAAGACAAGTCTAAACGCCATTTGCACCACGATATACCCAAGTTACTTCACAGTAGCTTACTATATACATCTTTTTCATAAACAGATTTTATCTAACCTCCCCACGGAATACCCTCTGATACATGGGTATACAGCCGGCATCTAAAGAGTAAGGCAGATAGAGACGTGGGACTGGTCTAGTAGTATCGGCGTGCGTAATTAAACGTGAACTTCTTGTCGATTGGCATTAGATAGGCAATAATTCCTCGCAGCCAGACCTGGATTTACATAAAATGGGCCAACTAACAAATGTACTGGCTGATATGTGAGTGTTCACGGTTAATAGTGACGTCTCGAGGCGACCTAAATCCATCTGAAATTAACTGGATAGTGAAGGGTGTGCTCAGTGTGACTGTGGTGTATTGATACTAGTATCATATATACATGGGCGGTAGCACGGGTATTGCTCAGAGTCAGGATGGTCTTGAGTCGTCTTCAAAAGTGGAATATGATGTTAGAATGGGCGACATCTGTGCTTCGTTTTCAAAGAAGCTGCCCAGAACGGAGTAATATTGCCACAAGTCGTGCTCAGGGGCCATCCAGTTGCCGAATATTCTGTCGACCCCATCAGTGTTGTCCAACCTCTGCGGCCTCGTGACCGCTCTATGGCAGGTATGGTCGAGGTCTTGACGATGATTCGGGCGATTTAGAGGCAAGAGGCCCTTGTCGAACAATTGCGTGAACTAGGGGCTCGGGTCCCAGGTGTTGCGAATTGCCTGTAAGACCATTTTGCAGCTCGAGAGGCCGGACAGGCCGAGCTGTGCCGTCGTCCGGTTTGAACTCTTGATCTGTGTATAAAACACGACGGCGACCACAAAGACACCATGGAGTAGCTCGTTATGAGCCTGCAGAATCTCTGATGTCGTTACCACGCCGCAGGCTACCAGAGAAATCTGCTGTGCGACCATGTTCGTAGCTTCGTGAGCAGCCCCGGGCATCAGCGGCGAGCTAGGATTGATGGGGCCTGTCTGCTCCGCTGCGCCGTTGTTGACGTAGGTCACGATGAGGTGGTGGTTGTACATGATGGCCAGCGTTGAAGCGAAAATGCTCAGGTCCTCGCTTGACTTGTCGGACCACCCCATTTCAGGGGGAAGCTGGCTGCGACATTCCGCAAGCTTTAGCCTCAGGGAGGTTGCGGTTGAAGATGATTCTTTTGAAGGATGGAACCGGGCCGAGACGATATGACGTATGATTATTGTTAATTCAGTGGCCTAGACCTAGTTGAAAACGGAGTGACATTAACGCTGCTGCATGACCAGATCTGCTAGTAGATCAAGATTCAGCTCAAAGTCCTTGGCCTTCAAGACGTTGACATCGCAATAATTGAGATGGTCCTTGAACTGCCTTCCAATCAAGGCGGCTGAAAATGCATCTCGTATGACGAGAACATACCACAGCCGTTTAAGGAACCTTCGATCGTGGGGGGCAAGGTACGTCCCCGGCATGGACCTATGGCAGCCAATGGTCTCCGCTATAGTCACGCCCATGCCAATCCAGGAATAGAAATTCCAGTTATCGTCAGGATTACCACCCCAGAAGCTCAATAGGATGACGACTTGGAGAAGAACCACCTTGTTCGTCTCGTAGCCAGTGTCGAAGAGAGCCTTGGCCTTGGAATAGCAGTGCCACCGTGCCTGCGTGCGATTGTCAAAACCCGCACGATAAAGAATGTGTGGCCGGCAGTATGTAGCAGCTACAGAGAATACAGCGTGCAGGATAATCCAAGGGGGCTTGCCAGAATTATGCCACTTTATGAAGTCTCTGCGATTAAAGATTGGATAGGTAGGGTATATGTTTTCAAGGAAGACGTCTAGTAGGGCCTCCAGGGTGTCGGGAACAGGGGTATGGAAGGCACCCTTGGCTTCAAGGAACGCGAACTTTTCGGATCCTAGACTCGGCAGGTGTAAATGTCCCGGAGAACTGGGGCCCTGCTTTTCATGAGAACTGGAAGGTCCCGGAAGGGGGGGCAGTGGCCGGCCAATATAATGGCGTCGAAGGTCTTTCAGAAAGATGGCGAAGGGAAACAACTCTCCGAGGTACGTGACCGAGCAAGTTTCTAGGGCATCGTAACGGTCCTGTCGAACCTCGAGGAAAGGGTTAAACATGGCGACGCAGCTAATGTTGTGAGATGGTGTTGCTCCACCTGGCTGCACGCCTTGCGAGGAGGATGAAGGACTCGACCTCGGCGGAGATGCTGGTGTGGCCGAGGCCCTCACCTCGTTCTCTCGTAACCCATGCACCGTGGAGACGTCGGGAATTACCTGGCCCCGGGCCGGGGAGACGTGGTGGTGTAACATGCTGCTGTGATCGCATCAGAGAATCTGGTGCGCCAGAGAAACGTCCCTTTGATCAGGATTGGTAGCTTTGGATGTCGCCAAGGCCGGGGCGCAAGCGTCTGGCTTATACTCTATCACGTATTGTTAAGGGCGCGGTCTACGGGCGTAGATACCTCACCATGGCTGAATCAGTTTACAGTCCGGCTGCCCCCTGTCTAAGCATCTGATGCTGGGGGTGCCGCGCTGGCTCGCATCACATTTAACCCGCTTCTTATTGCATCGGCGACATGCTATAGAAGCGCGATAGCTGACTCCGGGCCTGGTTCGCGCGTGGCGGGAAGGATTCGGCCGTAGCCATGTTACTTCTCCACGACGCTGACTTGTAGTCACGGTGTGAGTTATAATATCGCGGTTTGAGGTTTATAGAGATCGGAGACCGGCTTATCTGCTATTATTATCCAGCAAACGTATCTAGGGGCTTCCAGTGACAATCCGTATGATAAGTGAACCGCCCCTCCTACGTTAATTCCCAGTAGGGCGAAGTACTTGTAGTAGCTGTCTTTATTTAAGCCATAATGTAATCAATACCTGGTCACACTCCGGATATCGAATAATTATGTAACGCTAAAGGCTTACACGATGGGATCCGAACTTTGATACGGTCCTTTTATTCTTCCTTCATCCTCTCATACGCTTAGAATTCTTCCCTACTCAGGCTACTTTTATCCTTAATCCGCGGCACCGCCTGAGTTCCAATTACTCCAGGGAGTGTCAATATCGGAGCTTACTGGAGGCTATTGGCATAAGGCGTATCAGCAAAGACCCTATTGGCAAGTAGCTTCAATGTTAGTATGGCGGCGATAGCGGCATTCAACTCGACAATTCTAAGGAACCCGAACGAAGCGCCCGTCCACGAAAAGTCGGGGTCAGCGCTCTGATATAGATCGTCCAGGTAAATGACGCGGACAAAGGAGATAAAGGCGACAGTACACTTCAAGTATTAGGGCACTAGAAGATTTAACATGGCAAGGGACGGCGCAATATATGAAGCTAAGCGAGAAAAGGGCAGACCGGAGTAACTTTTTGTGGCTTGGGAATCTCCATCCGCTATATCTGTGGAATAGGTGCCGACCATGTTACAAAGCCGGTGCCGTTGCAGCAGGCGCTCTCGATATCCTTATGCCGATGGGCTTGCAGCGGGATGCAAGTCGTCAACGCCAGTGACCCCGTACGTGCCAGCCACGATTGCGATGCCTAAGATAATTTTGCACATCACCTCCGCCCGTCGGTACGCGAAGATTCTAATAGAGGAGTAGATGTGATACTTTAATGGATAGAAGCGAGAAATTGGACCATAGTATCCTTAACCAGGCTGCCCGAGATGTTAAAACAAACAAATGCAGGAAATAACAGCGACCATTGGTGAATCGGGGAAGTTCTATCGGGTCTCTTCTTCGCTTACTATTGACCTCGGCGACATACATGGCGTGGAGCTAGCATCCTAGGGACCCTACAGCGGGCCGAGCGATTGGAAGAGAAAATTGGGGAGGCAGAGGCGAAACTCCTTCGCAGTGAGATTAATCGCCACCACGGGAAATCCGGCCGGTTCCGCGAGTGGGTCGGGTCAATTCCCCCCGCGATAATTGGCGCGACCTTTTGAGGATGCCATGGGCCAAAGAGTCCCAGGATACGGTCAAGTCATGCAATAAGCAGGATCTGGACGTGGAGATAATACATACAAATGAGCATACTACTTGTAAACCCGACCAAGTAGATACCGGTAAACGCGACAAAATTGCAAAATTGAGCTCAGGCCGATTTAGCGCGAACGCCGTTCAGTCGCACGGGTTTTAATACCCGTTTAGGATGTAAATTCTTCAGTGATTATCAATCCAAGACGTCCTTTAGTAACACAGGGCATCATTGGTTATCGGCCTATATATTCGACAGGCCACTCCATCCATCGTGTACCGCTATTCAAACAACATTGGAGTATGTATTTACGAGCACGCTTACACTTCGACGATGCCTTTCGCAACGACAAACGACGTGTGCGAGATCTGGTACGACTCCCACGGGAGTCAGGGCCCAGTCCTAGTTTTCGTATCGGGCTACATGGGTATCGCCAACATTTGGGAACCTCTGATCGCTGAACTCGGGGGCAACTACCGATGCATCGCCTACGACAGCCGAGGCTACGGGCGTTCATCGAAGCCCGAGTCCATCGACTATTACAGCGTCCCACGA
Organism: Scopulariopsis brevicaulis; assembly: GCA_017657125.1. Classification (NCBI taxonomy): domain Eukaryota; kingdom Fungi; phylum Ascomycota; class Sordariomycetes; order Microascales; family Microascaceae; genus Scopulariopsis; species Scopulariopsis brevicaulis. The sequence continues at coordinate 19,593 of JAGFNX010000089.1, read as the reverse complement.
CACGCCGACGATCTCGCCGCTGTTCTTGACGCTCTTCAAGTCAAGGAGCCTGTTACCCTCATCGGTCACTCCATGGGTGGCAACATCGTCTCGACCTTCCACCTCCACCATTCCCACCCTGTGACAGGCATTGTCTATAGCGGCACCTACTTCGACGGCAAGCTAGCCACCGAACTCGGCGTGAAACCCGAGACTTACGCCGGGATGGCGGGCTCGCCCTCCATGGCTGCCGACTTTTACGTCAATATGGGCCTGTCCTACGACATTGCCATCGAGGCTTCGAAGTGGCCGGCTTACGCCCGCTGGAATAATGCAAAGGCCCTCCTCGACCACGGCATGGGAGATGGGTACGAGAAAATCAGCGTCCCTACCCTTATTGTACAGGGCGACAGTGATCACGCCACCCGGTACGAGGTGGTGGTAAAACCCATGGCTGAGGCACTCCAGAATTCGAAGGTTGTGGTTTTGAAAGATGTGAACCACTTCCCGCAGAACGAAGCAACGGGGGAGTTCGCGAGGTTGCTTCGGAAATTTGTACCTTCTCCTGCAGCATGAATAAAGATGAACATCCAGAAGTTTGAATGTAGACGATAAGTCGTGGCCCCATGTCCTTGTATGATATTCAATTTGTTGTTTGACACTAGACATTAAAGTCTCGGGCTGGTTCTAGGAACGCCTCCGCTATGAGCCCTCCCCCGACCATTCTCCGCTTACGAACCCCGGCCCGTCGCATACGGTAGCATCGGTAAATGCCGCGCCATCATCCCGGAATACGCTCTGCCCAGGTTCACTGTCGTTGAACTCGGGGTATGCATACACCTGGAACGGGTCGTCGAGCCATGGAGCCAGTGAGGGGTCGAGGCAGGAGTTAAGAATATGGTTCACCATCAGGTCTTGTCGAGCGTCTCGGTCCATATCCAAAGATTCGTTCGATACCGTTTCTATCCACTCCGGTGTAAGCTTTTGAGAGGACGACAGTACTCATGAATGACCCTGCCCTTTAGACTGCGCTGGGTGTACTCACCTGAGTTTTCCGGATTGACATATCTCGATATCTCCTTTAAGGCCTGGAGGTATTTGAAGGACTCCGGTTCGTGCTCGATAGTTCGGTTTAGGAAGTTTAGACAATGCTGCCAGGATTCGGAAACAGTCGCGGGATCAAGTTGTTTCCGGATAGGAGGACACAGCGCTGCAAGGGTGAGCACCATGGCGGCGTGGTATACGTCTGTGGGCCATGTCAGTTTTAATATGCCTGTTGAGAAGCGATGGTCTACTTACAATATGCATTAAACCACGGTGCGCCCGTCTCGGTCCCCTGGGATGTGGTGTTGATATGCTCGACCAACGCTTGCGCGTTCTCGATGCAGGCAACGGAGCAGCGATCTGCGAGGAGGCTCGGAAGACGGTTCTGGGATTTCCGTGGCATGCCTGGCGTTGTAGCCGAAGGTGGCTGACGAACAGCAAGTTCTGTTTGCTGGCAGAGCAGGACGAATGGCGGACGATATAACATGACGCGAGAGTGTAGTAATCTGTGGCTGGTATTAGATGCGCTGGATGTAGCGAACGACGTTGATTCCCCTGTCTGTAACTAACCTTGTACGCAAAACATTCCTTTGCCTCTGGAGGACGCCGTCGCTATCAACCTGTGCGTTATGACTATCCCACCGAAGGATATCCGGGATTGTTGTCTCGAAGTGATCGAGCTGGGCATCTAGCGTGACAAGGCAGGCCAGTTGTGGCGAGCTCCCCGCAGTCTCCTGCGTCTCTCCGAGACCTCCCGCTTCGTTCTCTTTCCATGGGTCATAAACCTGACAAAGTATATTATCGAGAATCTTATAGAGCCTCACTGTCTGCGCGAGGAAGGCCGTCGTAGATAACGCTACAAGGCTGGAGCCGTCACTGGGTGGGTTGTGGAGCTCTTCCTCGTCTTTCAAGGTGACGGGTAGGCTTAGAGTGGACTTGCGCGCGCTCATTGTCGGGCGACCAAGGGTCATGGCTAGGACACTGCATATGCATCAGTTCTGGCAATCCCCCCATGCGACCTTGGTAGGGAGGGACCCACACATCGAGGCAAATGCAGCCAAACCATACTCGCTTTCTCATCTCTTTAGATAGTGGTGACTTGTCTAGCTCAATATCCAAATGAAGACCAAGACCCTGCGCCATTCTTAGTGCAAGTCCGGCCACGTGCCAGCAGCGAGTCGGAAGATTCGTGCTTTGGAGGTAGTGCGCCATTATCAGCAAGGCTTGAACCAGGGATATGTCTCCATGGTCAAGATAGTCGATGCGCAATAGATGTCTGGCTCGGCGCGCGAACGGCTGGGCCCTGTCTCTCTTTTCCTGGGCTGATGCGTCTGAGAATTGAACTGCCAGTGCAAACATGACGTTCAAGGCGCAGTAGAATACCCGTGGAGAGCACTGCGGTCCACCCAGACCAACGCCGGTGAGTGGGGGGCTCTCCTTGATCTCCGCATCCGACATCCACAGGCGGTTGTACGACTCTAGAAAGGTTGGCCAATGCACATATGGATACAAGCACTGTACCCTGTTCCAATAGAGGTCGATAAGATGATCGGCTGCGTGCCTGGGTGGCAAATGGAAGTCGTCAGAGTGTGCGGAGTCTGGGCACAAAGCACCTGCCTGCTGTGGCGGATCCTTGACCTGTCGCCTTGACCCTGTCTGGGGCTCACAATCTCGAGAGGACGCCGCATCATTGTGCAACCGATCCTGGATGTGGTTGAAGAAGGAAGCCGCCGAGGACATGCCATAGAATTCCCTAGATACGGACGTATGGGGAGTGAGGCCGGCCATTCCCATGGCGTTGATGGAACCCGCCACTTCCCCCAGCTCGTCGGGTTGGTCGGACAGTTCATCCTGGCTCTTGGACGGAGGTAGACCTCCATGGGTTCCTTGTTGCGTCCGGGTTGTCGTTGACATTGATGAAATGGGAGACGGGAATTGCGCTGGCTCTTGTGGAAGTGATCGCCGCTTCGTTCGTTGTTCCTCAAGTCGGTCGCTACCAACGGAAGGGTAGCTTCTCTCTGTAAGTCCGCTCGGCGAAGTACTATCTAACGTCGAGCCCGTGATTACGTCCACGGAGGGTTCCCTTCCAGCCTGCTCGCCGCTTACGCGGCCTTCAAGCTGAGCAAGGCGCTCCTGGAGAGACTTGATGATGCTGTGCGGGATGTGAGGCTTGTTCCAATAAGCGGACTATTGAGATGCTCCTACTCACCCTCTGCTTCCTGATCCCCTTGATCCCTCCGTCTGATAGTACCGGCACGGCCGCTCCGATCCCTTCCGACGGCATGCGGTACACTGTGGCCGCAAGCCGTCGCAGCGGATCTTCTTGGCCCGGCAGTCGTCGCATGCCAGCGAAATCTTCTGGCGCCGGCGCCCGAGGGTGAGGACACCCTCCCTTCCTGGATCCGTGGGCGGGCTCGCCTGCGACCGGGGCGAAGGTGGCTGGCCGCTTTCGGCTCTGGCGAGGTCCGGAGGTGACGGCATGGTGGCAGCTATATAACGGAATCCTGCCGCGCCCTCTTTACAAGGTCTCCGGAGAGAAGGCCCGATGGCACTTTATACATTGCATTGGTGATAGTGAAGGGGTTCTTGTCGGTAATGCCGACCGGGCCGATGCTACGTCGAGGCTGTCACCAACGGTTGCCGCGATAGATGCCGAGATTAGGGCCGCCCTTGCCTCAGGCAGGAAACTATAATGCGGGGAGGACGGATTATTTCCCTTTACAGACTAGTGTGGCCCCCAGCAATGCGAGTTGCCCATGGTTCCCGACCCTGACATGTAGACGGCGTATCGGGGATACCGTATTACTAATAAAGCCCTCGGACTCTATAATATTTCGCAGCTAAAGCCCGTGGTCGGCTGGATTACGGAGTCGTGAGTGCGATATCGCTTGAAAGTAAACATCAGCTATAAATTTCCCAGCCCCGTTTCATTTTACAAGCCACTTGATCCGTTCATTGGAATTTTCTCGGTTTTCAAAGCTACTTATTTATCGATCCTAATCCAGTCTCCATCCATCTCGAGACAATCTCTTCGCCGCATGTCAACCGCCAGATCCGTTGTACAAGATAAGCCGAGTGGCCGTGATAACTCTTCCGGGCAAAAGAATATGAACTGTCCTAAGCCAAATAAATATTTTTTCATCTTTTATCAAAATTTCGCCCAGTGTCCAAGCTCAGAATGCGCCCTTACCCACGCTGTCAATCCAACTGTCCTCTCAGCGATTCCGTTGCTCACAGCACAGGGCAGAAAATGGTCAAGAAGATGCACGTGGGTAATGGTGGTGGATTATAACTCGATTAAAACGCTTTAAAAAAAAGAAAAAAAAAGAAAGCCCGACTCGCCATGTGCTCGCTGGCTACAGATGATGACTGACGATAGTGTACAGGATACAAAAGAGAGATTCACACGTCCAACTAAACGCTCTCGGCGTAAACATCTGCCTTCCCCGTACTCTTCTTCTTCGAGAACAGCTTATGCCCCGCCTTATCCGTCGCCTCGTCCATTTTGTCGCCTAAGAACGTCTTGGTAGCGCCGTAGATGCCCGAGACAATCCACAGAATCGCATTGACAAAGTCGATCCAGACGGCGGCCTTCATGGCACTGGTATTGCTTCCCTTGTACCGGTCTTCGTCCTCGCCGCCCCGCTTCAGGAAGATGCCCGCGAATATTCCAAACGTGACGATCCAGGCGATGAAGAGGATCATGTCCCACGCGAACGCCCTGTACGTCTTGAAGAGCTTCAAGGCGCTGCCGATTACGGGGATAGCGCCCAGGGGTGTCGCCGCGACGAAGAGCACCGCGGTGACTGCGGATAGGCCGGCGACCATGACGGCGTAGATCCACTCTGCCGAGACGCCGTCGCCGGCCTTGCTCTCCGCGTCCACGCGGTTTCCGTAGAAGCCGCAGGCGATGATGGCGAAGAGAAACTGCAGGCCCCGGCAGACCAGGCGGGGGATAACCTCGAACGTCTTGAGCCACGACTTGCCGGCCGTCTTCCCCACGCCGGCGCCCTCGTTGAATGCGTGGCGGCCGGCAGCGCGGCCAAGCTCCGACTTGTCCGCGGCCTTGAACGAGGAGGCCACGCCGGCGACGGTCTTGGCGTTGTTGGTGAGCTCGATGGCGACCTGGCCAGCCTTGAGCGCCTTGTCGAGCTTGCCCATGGTTGATGTGCGATTCGTAAATGAGCGGATGGTTTGATGTTTTTAAGAAATGTTGGAAAAATGAGCGGATTGTTTATGTATTATTAGAAGATGATGGCAAATGAGTGTAGATAAGCCCAGCTCACCGTGGATTGAGCTCTCGGGCCGTCGTGTGTAGGCCGTGGTTGGTGAACGGACCCTTCGGACAAGGGGGAAATGAAACGACATCAAAAATCGCGATAAGACGGTGCACGTGATGCCAAGCAACAGGAACGAAATAACAAGATGCTGTAAATGTCGGATCCAAGAAATACGATCTTGCTGTCTGGTGAATGCTTCTTATACTAATACACCTGGACAGAGGCCCGATAATTATAGATGTCGGGTATAAAGAAAATTGGCTGGCCACAGACCGGTAAAACGCGTCAAAAGACCATCGCCTATCAACCCGAGCGCCCGGTGGCTTCTGAGACAAAGCCGGAGGCCGCTTGACTGGGCTAAGCGCCCACTGCAGGTTTATGTTTCCGGCGGGCGCTTGGCGAGACGTCGCAGACATCTGCTTTCGGAACACTGTGAGCCAACCATATCTCCGCGTGCCGAATTAAGAAAAAGAAGGACCTAAGAAAGACCACAACGTATTTTGGCGGGGCGATGTATATTCGAAACGACGGACAGAGGCGAATGCAATTGCCATGCCTCGCAAAATAGAAAGTCGTTTCTTGCTAAAGGCGGTTATCGCCAGGCTGCTCGTATCCTCTGGACGCCGATGTCCATCCAGTGAATCTTGTCTTGGCCAAGGCCTCCTCCCTGTTTGAGCGAGTAGAGATACTACGGAAAACCGTCAACGTCAATAACTGCCCGCGGCGCTGATCTTCCCATGACAGGGTAGACGATCTCCACGATACACTCAGTGGCGGGCAGGATCATGATTCGGGCTGCCCGACAAAAATCGCGACAGTACGAGTAAACATCGCGTCTTTCTTTATAAGAGGGGTGGATCGGCCATGACGTCAAGGACTGGGGAGACGGATTGTAACCGGGGGAAAGTCGTAGCCAATGTTGGCCTTAATCTATATGAAGTATGCTGTGATCCATGAAGATGAAAAGTACTTTCGCGTCCGCGATATCATTGACAACTAGTTCCCATTATGAAAGACGTACATTTATTGACTTTGTCCTTGTTCATCAAACGCCAAGTAACCGCCGCCGCAAAACATAACCCTAATCTCATGGATTCGAAGAGTAGCAAAGGAAACAAGTCTGCGTTTGAATGAGAGTATCAAAGAAGCCGTGTGTCTCATGGACCCTTCCCCTGCTTCCCTAACGTAAGTAACCCCGGCCTGGAAACATGGCTTTGATCTCAAGGACCCGTGACAATAACAGGGAAACAAGCTTGTCCTTAAACGAGAACATCAAACGCCCGCATCATATCCTCCCTCCATCCCGCGCCAATGTTTTGACACGTCCTCAAACAATACCAGGCCGGCAGTGCCATACATAACCTGTCACCTTACACTCAGTAGCATCTTTGTCATCACGACGACCCCTCTCCATCCCTGTCGTAGAAGACAACCTTTCAGCGCAGCCCAGAGAAGGGATTACTCTCGGAAAAAGGTGGTAGCGGCACAGCTTGATCCCCCAACTCGCTATCGCTATCCCAGTCCGAGAAGAACTCAAGGGGCTCGTCTCCAATCGCCTCAGCCCCACTGCGATGTCTGAATTCCCACTCCCTCGTCGGCTCGCCGTCCGGGTCGTCATTTAGGGTGCAAGGATTATGGCCGCAAGACCTCCACCTCGGGGCGCCTGCCTCGCTCTTGTCATGAGCGTAGACACACGAGCCGGGCGTATAGTCCATATCGCTAATTAGAACTGCAGCGTTGCGGTGAATATCGGGGGCCAGGGCGATCCGACCATTCTCTATCACGTAATTACCAGAAACCGATGACGTGGTGGAGAGCATATCGCTCTCCTCGAGCTCCTCTATATCCATGTCGGCGGTGGTCGACTTGTTCACAAGTGCGAGAAGTTCAGACTCCTCCACTTCCGAGGTACCATAATCAGACTCGGTGACGCGGAACGACCTAAGCTCCAACTCGGGAATGATGGTCATTTCCCTCGCAATTTTGAGCTGAAGGCCACAGTTGTGTATGGCGAGGTGCCGCAGTGTCGGCGCGTGCGCCTTCAAGAAGGCTATGAGTGCCTGCCTGTCTTTTTCCTGGGTAGTCCTGCCGCCAAGGGCTGTCTCCATTATAACAAGTTCAAGCCCTACTAGCTTGGGCCACTGGTATGTAGACTCCTCTCCGAAGAAGGTCGAGATGACGGATCGCCTTTTGGTGTCCCCCTCGACGCAGACCCGAAGCCACATCAAGTTACGCGCCCGCTTTAGGCAAGACACGACGTCACCAAATCCCGGAACGAGGTTTAGGCAAAGATTGACGTGGGTCAACTTCTCGAAGGCGGTCGAGTGCGCGGCCGTGAAGTTGTAAACGGCGGACCTGGTGCGGTGGTCGATGAAGTGGAGACGTCGGATCGGCGAGCCATCTCGCATCATGGCTGGAGATAAGAAGCGGAAGAAGCCCGCGCTAACCGAGTGGCGGGAGAAACCAGGGCCCGTGAGACCAAGGCACCTGTAGAACAGTTGGGCGGTGAACTCGTATGGCTCGCTGGACATGACGTATTCAGGGGGCATCGGCACAGAAACCAAACTGTCGAGCCTCGTGAGTTTGTCGATATAACACAGGAACTGCTCTTCAAAGCCCGCAAGCTTATCGCTGTGGGCAGCATCGCACATCTCAGGTGTCAACCAGAAGATGTCCCTTGCCAGCGGCGCCAACTCATGCGCCGTGACAGACGTTTCATCATCCGCCTGTATCTCGCACCAGCATCCCTCCTCCATACCTTGACTGTGGCAGAGGATCCTGCTGTCCTCGATGAGCTCATACCAGATTAGCTCCTGGACGCACTCGGCAAGGTGCGGGCGGGACGCGATTTCATAGAAGCGATTCCAGTCTTTCCATGTTTTCGATAATGGGAGCCGACGAAAGATCTCGGGGGTAAATACGGTGTGGAATATCTTCGCCGTGCATCGTAGGGTCTTGTAGTCGTCCATCGTCAGGGAGTTATCCTCGAGGATGCGGACGAAGATCTCCCGCGGCAGATCGAGAAGGTTCATTTTGAATGGTGGCCATCGGCCTCAAATGTAGTAAGGATAGAAGATACGATCTTAAGTGAGAAAAAGTTGGTGTGTGGTTTGGTAAAGCAGTTGCGCTGGAGTTTGTTTTCCTTTTTCCTGGCGAAGTAATCCATTCTTGGTGGCGGTCTTGTTAATGTAGCGCTGTCACCGAGCTGTAGCGTGGGGCTACGGGAAATCCTCGGGTATTCTAAGTGGCTGCACAGGCTTATCAAAGTTTACCTTGGTCCACTCAAAATTGCGTGTAGAGAACTCGAATGACTTACGCGATGTTCCCTTAAGCGGGGAGGTGCCGGGCACATCGAGAGAGAGTTTCCGGCTAATCGAGAGAGGTTCCGGCTGCACCGAGAGAGAGGTACCAGACGCATCGTGAGAGAGGTGTCAGGCGAGTCGAGAGAGAGGTTCCTCCACGGCGCCAAGGTCCCGATACCACTAACAACCAGGATCTCCCTCAACTCCCTATCCTTAGACCTAGCCCGCAGCAAGCAAGACTGTGATGGTAGTTGCTTGAGCCATCTTTGTAGTATCGAATCAGCTCCAAGTTTCGGACTTTTGGGAAATGAAAGATGTATGAGTAACTTCTTACGCGGATCAACAATGCTTGAGCGATGCTTTTATAAGCCTTGGCCTGGAATCTCCTTGCTTGTGATTCTCTATTCAGATGGCTGGAACTCCGGCGTGGCACTAGGACTAAAACGGCAACTTCACCCACCGGATGCCTTAGTCAATTTTTCCACCGGACAAGCCAACCCCCACCGGAGCTACATATACCGTACCAGTAGCTTAGAGCCGCCGCGGTGTGGGTCTCCCTAAGATACGGTGTTTCCGAAAGAAGAAGTCCCGCTCCCAGGAAACATCTTATTCAAGCTATTTAAAAGGCAGGGAACTACAGGCAATCTATACTGGAGATGAGACTCCTGTGTTCTTAGTCCAACCCGCCGTCCCACCTCGTCTCTCACCAATTTTCCGCTTACTAGTATGTCGCTTCCCAAGGATTTTATCTGGGGCTTTGGTACAGCCAGCTATCAGATTGAAGGGGCTACCGGCAAGGATGGGAGGCTTCCCTCGATTTGGGATACATTTTGTGAGAGGCCTGGCAAGATTGCAGATGATTCTTCCGGTGCCATTGCCTGCGACTCCTATGACCGCACGGCTGATGACATTGCCTTGCTAAAGCAATATGGCGCTAGAGCTTACAGGTTCTCCATCTCTTGGTAAGATCAACAGTGCTCGCCCTCTCTTCTTTTCTATTGCAATTCTGATGCCTACTAGGTCTCGCGTGATTCCAAAAGGAGGACGAAATGATCCCGTCAACGAAAAGGGGCTCCAGCATTATGTCCAATTTGTCGACGACCTCCTCCAAGCTGGTATTCAACCTATGATAACGCTTTATCAATGGGATTTGCCTGAGACCCTTCAGCAAAGATACGGCGGGCTTCTCGACAAGGAGAACTTCGTGGCAGATTTTGCTCACTACGCCCGAACTGTCTTCTCAGCCTTGAGCCCAAAAGTGAAAATCTGGATGACGTTCACTGAGCCGTGGATCGTCTCAGTTTTCGGCTATAACCGAGGCGTCTTTGCTCCAGGCAGATCCAGCGACAGGTCAACGGCACCTGAAGGAGACAGTAGTCGTGAGTGTTGGATTGCCGGACATAACATCCTCTTGGCCCACGCAACAGCTGTCGAAATTTACCGAGAGGAGTTCAAGCCCAAGGATGGGGGAGAGATCGGAATAACTTTGAACTGTAAGTTGAACTGGGTGACTTACCCGATGCACTAAATGTTAACCTATACCTACAGGCGACTGGGCTTATCCGTTCAACCCGGACGATGTGAGAGACCAAGCCGCGTGCTCTCGATTTATAGACTTCTTCCTGGGCTGGTTTGCAGATCCAATATATCGCGGCTCTTACCCTGAGAGCATGAAGCAACAACTCTTGGACCGCCTCCCAGAGTGGACACCAGCGGAGATAGCCCTTGTGAAAGGTAGCAACGACTTTTTTGCTCTCGACTACTACTCGTCGAGATACGTCAAGCATACAGACTCACCGCCCGGATCCGACGACTACTTGGGCAACGTCGAGCTTTCCTGGGAGAACGTTAGAGGCGAAGAAATCGGGCCCGAATCCGGCTTATATTATATGCGTCCAAACTCGCAGGGCTTACGGAAGCTGCTTAAATGGATTGCTGACAACTACGGCCCCAAGATATATGTCGTGGAGAACGGCACCAGTATCAAAGGAGAGAACGATTTACCGATCAGCGAGGTGCTCGAAGATACATTCAGATGCGAATTCTATCGCAGCCATGTTGAATCCCTTATCCAAGCTCGAGTCGAGGATGGCGTGAACGTTATGGCATACGTGGCCTGGAGCCTGCTGGATAATTTTGAATGGGCGGATGGGTATAGCACACGGTTTGGCGTCACCTTTGTCGATTTCGCCGACAATCAGAGGCGGTACCCAAAGAAGAGTGGCCAACTCATCAAGGAGCTCTTTGCTAAGTACTTGAAAGACACATAGAGTATAAGGTTCTTAATTCTTCTATCTAGGCTGCTAAATTCTAGCGGTAAGAGGTTAAATCTTACTAAAGGCTAGAGCTAGGGCTAGGGCTAGCGTTTTAAGAGATATCAATTTGATCTAGCTAGGCTACTTTTGCCTAGGTTGCTTCCTCCTCTAAGATGCCTATAAAAGGAAAAGCTAACTAACTAAGAAAGAGAGGTAAGAAAAGGTAGGAAAGAAAGAAGAGAGATAGATAAAAGGACTAGTAGAAAAGAGGAAGGTAAAGAAAGATAAAAGGAAAAGGACTATAGGTATTAGAAGGAAGGACTATAGATATAAAAGAGAAAAGAGAATAGAAGCAAGAGTGATGTAACGGAGTACATTAAGAGTAGACAGCCTAAGCTTTGGGAGAAGACGACTACCATCCTCTTCCCCAACTACTTTGAGAATTGAGTCACGAACCCGGAGAAGTATTTGCCAAAGAATGTTAGTGTTACTATACAACGCAGAAATAAGTAGATTTGATGCTAACTATTGTTAAGATCTCTGGCGTTTACACTCATCGCTTCGTCCATAGGCCTGACACTCTCTTGCCTAACGTCTCTATTGCCGACACGGGCAAACTTGTTCGAGCGGTCATTGAGGGTGGCAGTAATTACTTTGAGAAGAGCATTGCCTTCTACTCGCAAAGTCTGTCCGAGTCAGAGAAATTGACAGAACTTGGAAATGGTTTGTCTTCTACCCCTTAACTTTTCCTCCGGAACTAATACTTTGCAGCCCTCAACATTCCAACGCAGTATCAGCAGATTACGTCGGAAGAGTTTCAGAAAGAACTCATAGAGGGCGGCATGACTTTAGAACTTGCAGTGGACTTTGCGGAGCAGCTTCTCATTTTTGAGGACTTTGGTAACGTTTATGCTCAGCATAGCTTTATTCAAGCTACTAAGGTGAGTGCTGCCTTAATTAGATGCTCCGTATTAACGGAAAGTAACTAATTTAAAATCAGATTCCCGGCCTTTCCTTTAAGACGTGGAACGAGTTTATTAAGGAGACCGACTTAAGGGTAACGATGTAGAAAATCATGACTGCGTAATCTTAAGTAATACTGGAATTTATATAGACTAAGTTGGCTGCTGGAATGCTTGCTATAGCATTCGTCGAAGTATAGATTCTTTATTCTTAGGCAAGCAGTAATAAGATACGATCCATTACGTTCGCTAACCTGCCTAGCCCGACGCTTTTTATATATATGCTACCTCGTCTATACTTTAAGATACTCCCTACGGCGTAACCCTAGGTAATAGTCAGTGCTGATTTATAAAGATATCGTCTTTAGATGCCTATTGCGAGGTAAGTTAGGCTGTACAAATAGTAGATTATATATATAAGTACGTATCTAAGCGTACGAATATGCTTCTAGTAGTCGAACTTAGAATAAGTAAGACTATAATACTATTCTTAGATTAACTACTAAAGAGTAAAGAAAAGAATAAGGTAGCTAGATATATAGTAGTAACTATTTTTTAAATAGACTTTAACGTCCTTTATTATATTATTACGGATTGAACGGTCATAGGCTAGAACGGGCGCCTACAAGGCAGAGAACCACGGCAGAATATAGGAGGCATATAACTAAGGATAGCATAACTATAGGCACGGACCCGGAAAGGAATGCGAGGTAGGCGACAAAGCGATTCGTAAGGAATCGCCTATATCGCCCTAGGACAACTACTTATTAGATAAGAAGGCAATAGAAGCAACGACAAAAGAGTCGCCCGTAGTCGCCTATAAAGGACTATAGGTCTATATAAACTACGGTCATTATTAGATACTTAAAAAGGTCTTTCCCTCACTCTCTAGCATTAAAACTAATTATAGTTTTACTTCTAAATCTAAGATTACCTTAAAGCACTCTAAGACTTATAGTCTGCTAGCTATTAGAACCGTTACTCGAGACTTCTAGTCTCTTAGTTTAGATATAACTACTAACGCTCCTATTAGTACTATCTGTAAGCGACTTTTTCTTGCTTTATAATAGGCCTTTGGCTTACGACGTTTAGAACGCTTAGTATAAGCCATTACAAGACCTACACGCCTTTCAGGAAGACGTGCTTATAATATAAAGCATCTTTTAGTTTTACGATTTAGAAAATCTTTGTAATTAAGACTCGAAGACTGCTAGCACTCGGAAATATCGCTCGAGATTCCTAGTCTCTTGGATACGACTATCGACGATCCTATCGTATACTGTTTGCAAGCGACCTCACTTGTCCTATAACAGGCTCTTGGCTCACAACGTTCGGAACGCTTAGCATAAGCCATTACAAGACTGACACGCCTTCCGGGAAGATGTGCTTGGAACAGCTAGTTCCCGCCCTACGTGTAACCGTAAAGGGACGTGATGGCCCAGGCCGTCGCAATTATAGTTTCTCTAGTATACCAGCTACTCTGACAATTATGCCGAAGCATCCTTGTCCCCTATTTATACTTCTCCAATGCCTTAGCTACCCCGCGGCGCTGCTCTAGAATCGCTTCCAACGCTCGCTCGTTCTCGACAATAACATCCCGGGCCAATCTCCTCGCTCGCTTAATAATACCCTCCGGCAGCTGGGAAATCCAGTTGCGAATCATTAAAATCTCCCGCTAAGTACTCCTCAACATCCCGGGTCAACTGTTGGACCTTCCCTTTATATCCCGATATCTCTAGGGCCCTGGGGTCGGGAGTAGAAGTCCGGTCGGACAAGAGGATATCAGCATCAGCACGGGACGCATCGTATGCCTTCTGGACGACCCCTACCTGCTTCTCCGCGTACTGAAGCCTGGTCCGAGCGCCCGGCACGTCCTTCAGGTCACCAGCCTCCGCGTCCCGGAGTCCTTGCTGTGCCTCCTCCAGCCTATCTTCCCCCACCTGCAAGAGTAGTTTCAAGTTTTCGACCTCATTCAGTGGCAGGTCCTTCCTCCTTGCGTCGTCCCATATCTTCCCTGCGCGACGAAGGGCCTCCGTGTTACGCCGCGCGTCTAGCTCCATAAACCACAGATGCCAACGTGCAAGCCACAGATCTTCCGCCGTCTCGGCTACCGCTTCGGCTTTCTTCATCCTTTCAGAGTTTAGCCCGTCAGGTCCGTCAAGCTTCAGACGCGCGTTAAGCAGATTCCCTTCCCCGGTGAAACTGCTCTCAGCCGTCTCGGCGGCGTCCGCGCGAGCTAGGTCTACCAGGAAGCCGTCGCCGTCGAAATGTGAGTCGGGCCAGCCATGTTTGCGGTATAAGGGCTTTAAAATCTCTGCATACCACCGGCCGCCAAATTGTGCGGACTGTTCTCCACCCCCTGGAGTCTCGACGAGCTCGTGGTACCACCGTACAATGTCGCGAAGGACATTACCGGCGGGTCGACTGGTCAGCTCGTCCCAGGATCTCCCTTCATCGTCACTATCATCGTCTTTATCTTCGTCCTCATCTACTCCGTCTTCCTCTCCCCCACCCTCCTCACCCTTACCTATATCTTGATCCCTAGCTGCATCTTCGTCGTTCTCGTCGATAGGAATGCGTCCCTCGTCAATGTTATGATCGGTGGTTCCCTCGTACTCTTGGTCAATAATCGCAACCCAATACTTCCGAGAGTTGTAGAAGATGACACTTCGGTGATTTCCGAGTAGCGATAATGGTGTCATATAGGTAGGTAACTGGTTGTCCTCATCTTCTTTATAAAAGGGGTCTCGGCCTTGCTTCACATCCTCCTCCTTGCGAAAATCCGCAAACTCGCCACCCTGGAAAAAGTCCAAGTATGTCGCACTAGCCGCGTCGATGTAGGAGAGTATGCTGTAGAGGTAAATGACGGAGTCATCTAAGACGTAGGAGCGGTACATCGGTAGAAGGGCTTCGATGTCGTGGGGTCCTTCGGAGATCCACAAAGCGTCGAGGTACCGCATGCGCACGAGGGTGCGGTAAATTTCAAGCACAAGGTCAGCGACCTCCTTGAGCTGCGCTTTCTTGGCTGGTGTGAGGCTATCCATGATTACTTAAGTGTGGTACTACGACGTTGTTAACTTCTTGGAAGGTTAGATGCGGAGGGCCACATTGACCGACTCACCCAACTTCTGGAGTCTGCCGCATACTGAGTATGTTGCTGTGATTTGATGCGAATATTCTCGGATAGCCAGGTGGTAACTTAAAATGAAGGGGCCTGGGCCTAGAGTACCTGCTTCCGCATCCGGCTTGGTAATATCCGACTGTGCAGCGCAGGTTTATGCTCTTCTAAGTGCCGAGTTGGGCCGATTGGGCCATGAGACGGCTTTTGGCAGGCCCTTACCGTACTCACACGTCCAAAACCCTGCTCTATCTAACCGAACGATACATACAAGTCCCGTCCTTGTGATCCTAGACAAGCATATTCATGAGGAAGCCTGGTGTGTAAATATGGTTCGGTGGAGATGAGAGCTTCTCCAAATTAGTATATTATGTAGAAAGAACAAGAGTTCGAACTACGAGTAATCCATATTGACCTAAACTATCCTCCAAGCAAGCTAGGCCACAGTTCGGCTACAGCGCGATCATCGTAGCCGCAGCCAGTCCAGAGGCCGCCACCATCAACATGTCAACCGTCCCAGAATGCCCAACTCCATTATCCGGATCGCCCGTTTCCTCGGGCGCGTCCTCTATTACCCCTGGACCGGAAGTCGCGGTTGGTTCCGTCTCCGTCGGTTCGATGCCAGTGACCCAGGTATCATCGTAGCATTGAGCATAGACAATGGTTTGATTCAGCCAGGACGCGGCAAGGAAGGTGTCCCTCACGGCCTCGTACCAGTAGTGCGGGTATTCGCTAGCGATATAAAGGGCGGAAGAGCTATGCACTGCAAACCATGAGGAAGCTGAGCTAGCGTACGAAGAGTAGGCGGGTAGGAGGTCTTCCGGCGCGGCCGTGGAGATGCCGCATACCTCGGGATACCCCGCAGGGAGGCAGTCCGGCCTTTCTATGCCGGTGGCGGTGCATACCTCGCGGAAGACCTCTTTATTGTACGATTGGATGGTGTCTTCAAGACTTCCTGTGGGCCTCGGAGGGTCTAGCATCTTGCTGTAGTCGTGCGTTGCGCATTCCCAGTGATCCGACTCGCCAGCGGGCGAGACAGCGGGGAAAAGGGCGTCGACTTCCGACGGTGAAAGGGTGAAGGCCGAGACGGTGGCCGCGCCGTTGAGAAATAAAACGACTCCTGTCTTCATGCTTATGGTCGGAGGAAAGAGATGGAGTGTGGAGTGCTGATAGAAAGTGAGGCGTAATCGAACAAGTGCCATGATAGGCGGCGATGAGAAGGAAGACCGCAATTATATGTTCTCCTGGAGAGTGATTGCATATGTATGTGCGTTCATACGAATCATTAATTAGTTTCCGGACATGGGCCTGGTGTACCATCCGGATCGAGGTGTCTTGTGGGGCGAGTACCAAATGCAAGCCGGATCACTTCAATGTTCGTCAAGCTTGGCCCGTGTCTCGAACAATACTGCCCAGCCGGCCCAAAGGGACCGCAATCTCGGGGGGCTCTGGCCAAAACTCATTCACGTATCAAAGAACCGTCTGCGTACATGTGGACCTTCTTGGCACGACGCGTCGCCACCGACATAGGCGTCCAACCTACTCGTAGCTTGACTAAAGCGTCGGGTGAGAAGGGACCGCACTGTGGATTAATCGGCGCAATAACCTTCACACATAGTCGTTATTGGCCCTGATGGCGCCAACGTCACATGCTTCTTCAAACTTACCGGGCTCTCATTTCGTCCAACTCTCGCAAGGCAGGAAATCTTCACTCACAAGCAGGTTGCGAGGGTGGAACTGCCACCGTTCCCCGAGACGTCCATCTGTCCGGTGTGCAGAATTGTCTGCGACGGGAATCATTTCTTTAGCATGCTCTTTACATGGACTGACAAGAAAGCTATACTATCAGACGCGCTTATCTCGATAAGCTATGATGAGCTGAAGTGATGGTCCGGCCTGATTAGCTGGTCGGCGAAACACCTCCAGGAGCGCGGGACCATCTAGGGCAACGTTAAGGCGGAGAAGGTCTTAATCAATAGGAACGATGACATTTGGACTATTAACTTTAGGAGAGGGGGGAGGGATTATGCATAGGCTGTCTGAGGTGTAGGGATGTATGGCTACAAAAAGTTCCGAAATGGAAGGAGATTTGGATTAGGCGTGACGCCCAGCACACCATCTTCTGATTCCCCAAATTTGTCACATGCAGCCCCACCTGTCCAAATGCCTGGATCGCTCACAGCACCGGTCATGTTATTGTCCACGGTCACGTCGAAGTAGCACCTCCAACCTGGTCCAACCCTATACTAAAGCATGCCCATGTTACTTGGCGACCCCTAACCTCCTTTACTTTGGCTTGTAGCTTTCTTGCATTATAACTCCTCTTAGCACTGACTCTGCTTGTGTTCCTCCCTTGTCTTATTAGTCTTTAGAGCTCTAAGTTTCTGCCTCGCAGCATAGATATCCAGAGGACTCTGTGACGGATTTTGAGAGTTCGTTCTGTAATCCACCCAGTACGGCACCAGCTTCGTTCCATCTGGCGCAACTGTGATCTCCTCCACAACCCAGGGCGGCATCAGGCCGCGCGAAGTATACTCCTCTTCCTCTGGCAGCATAACTCCATCGACCGTACCCGTTGAGACTTTCCTAAAAGGGGCTCCTTCGCGGCCGTCGCGCCCTCGCACCACCGCCTCCGGACACAATCTTTTCTGATCAACGTCTTCATCTTTGCTCAGTTCCACAAAAGGGGCGGATGAAGTGCTCGGCGCAACAAGCCCGGCTGTCTGCAGTTCTGCAAGTTTGACGGGGTGGAGCCAGGTGGTAGATTCTGTCGCGTGGTTCTCGTAGTATATGCGGCCTTTGCTGTCGGTTTTGCGAGAGTAAAGGTAGGGAAGAGGAAGGTCGGAAGTAGGTGTGGTAGCCATTGATTAGATACTATCAAATTACAGTCAAATGGTGGTGAGAATGCGCTGTCTTGTGGCAATGGTAAAAAGACAGATACTGGCGCGAAATTGGGACATAACAAAATGTTATAGCTGAGAGCTTCCAAGGATTTATATAATCACGCTTGGTCACCAGTCGCAGGCAGCGGATAAAAGTTGTAGCGGGTTCACTAGCAAGCCAAACGGAAGAAAGACTTGCTGCTATTTTTAGCTTCACTTTTATTAGTAAGGGGTTTGTCAGATGCAGGGCGCAGGATACATGCAGGATGACAGCTGGATTAGCAGTGCATCTATCCGGATTTGTACCCTGTAAGCTGACAGGTTCTTGCATTAATTAGATCTTTCATTTGTGCCCATCTGACGATGGCTGTAACTTATCGTTCCCATGTTTCTTACAGGCCTGATGGTCAGTAGCAGTAGAAGTCATACCACAGCCTCATAGCTATTTTTGCACAGTTCATGAAGACGTTTTGCTCATTCACATAGTAATAAAACATATGGCAATGTTTACTACTTGTTATTTAGGTTTATGAAGATGTTTACTAATTTTGTTAAAGCGGTGTCACAACGAGAACGGATAATCAGGCGTGCAAGATTATCAATACATCCTATCCATGGCAAGACTATCGCTTGCCTAAGTCTACCTTCTGGCGCGCTGCTGGCGTTCCCCCGTCTTTTCTATTGGCACAGGTCACGTGGTTCCCAGAAAGTTTATCCGAAGTTTCCCGAGGCTGCTGCCCGACGAGCGCGCCATAACAAATTTACATAGTAATGAAATATATAGCAGTGTTTACTACTTGCTATTTTAGGTTTATAAACATGTTTACTAATTTACATAGTAGTGAAATATATAGCAATGTTTACTACGAACGATAAGGTAGCAGTGTATCCAGTTGAGCATCATCATAGGGGCAATCTCGACGTTCATGTCATTTGAGTAATTCGAAAGAATACAAATAGACCTGTGCTTCCCTGTTTGGTCTGTCTATGTTAGCATCATCAACATCAACAACGCAGCTACAGATAACTACCAATCCTTCAATATTACTTATCCACGAAAACAACAAATTGGACAATAGAAAGTCAACAACAACACCAGCACGACAATATGCGCTCGATTGCCTATATCGCCATTATCTCCGCAGCCCTTTACGGCTTTGGCATGGCGTCCCCTTCTGGACAGCGGCGGGCCCCCGTCCCAGCTGAGGGAGACACGCATATAACAACCCTAGTATGCGAAAGACCAGCGACTCTGGCAACTTGCAAGAAGGACTGTGATTGTCCTGGGGATTCGGCCCAGCCTGACTGCAGTGAACCTGTGTGCCATGACAACTGCCGATGCCGTGGTAAGTTCGGAGTCTACTTACTGTTTTTGCCCTCCCTTAAGCGGAGGTTAATCCGTAATGGAGACTAAGTCCCACCAATACGGAAACCAGCCTCTTTTTCACTGTCTCTCTTCCCTCCTCGTTATTCCTCTCCTCCCTCCTTTCTAGGGCCCTTATTTCCTCTTTTATATTGCATTCATCTAACTACAGCTATAGAACAAACCCCGCCCCCGCCGTATCCTAAGCCGCCAACCCCCCCGCCCCCGTATGAACCCAACCCCGCCGCCCCCGCCGCCCCCGCCGCCCCCSCGCCCCCCCGCGGATGAAGATAATGGCGACAGTAGCAAGAGTGGTGAACTTGGCAAGGTTCGTGTTACGAATCAGGACAAGGCAGGCCAGGAAACGGGCGTCTGCAAGGCGGAGAAACATGGCAGGATGGCAAAGCA
>JAGFNX010000088.1:0-31050 GCA_017657125.1 Scopulariopsis brevicaulis | reverse complement strand
GGGGGGGGGGGGGGGGGGGGGGGGGGGGGGGACGGTCTACTGAGATAAGAATGGTTTCGAGACCTGGGCGTTCCCCTCCCGTCCCGGTTTCAGTAGTTATCGCGGGACGGGGGTGACCTGGTTGAGATGCGGTGAGACGAGCCTTGATAAGCCGCCCCTAATCACCGCGGGGACGTGAGGACAAGCTGCGTTACGACGACGATTGGCGCAGATTCGACATCGATACGCTTCGCGTGATCTCGCAGAGTGAAGGGTTAATATTATACGGGTCCAAACCCGGATTCGCCACCGTGAAGAAGCATTGGATAAATGCTGATGCAACATCTTCAGACTTGATGTACCGAGCCGAGAAGCATGCCGCAGGTCCGCGGCATTAGGCGAGACGAGGAGGCCGGACGGTTGTATAACCGCCGGGGAACTCATGTTCGCCCTGATTACCCGGGTGCGACTAGATGCGCCGCGAACCCGGCCAGAAGTCTGTGGACCCGGTTGACTTCGCGCGGGAGGATGATAGATTGGCGTTGCGGGCGCGAATACATACACTGGTCGGTGGGGGAACGACTGCGAGAGGGGTCTCAACCCGGGGGAGCACGACAGGATACATACAAAGTACTGTCGAGGACCGGCGACCATTTGGCGATATGAACTTAAATAGACTGACAGCCTTCAACGCGAAGAGAAACCCCGGTCTTGGTGGCATCGCTTACGCTCCTAAGCCGGCCCCCTCCCCGCGCGGTATGCGACGCGACGTCTGTGCATCTCTAGCGCCCCTAGCGTCGCATCGCCATCTGTCGTTAGATTCATTACCAAGATGGAAACGAGGGAAGGGAGCGCACATGGCCTGCGTTCGTTTGCTGGCGGCGATCTTCCGCCGGCGGGCTTGGGAGGGTGTGGGAGCACCGTGATTGGGCCGCTCGAAGGGGCAGGGGCGGGAAGCAGGGGCCGTGGCGGCCGACTATCGAGGGCGTGTGGACGCAAGTGTTCGGATCTGGATGGTGTGCTCGCGCTATTTGCTGGGTTCTCGCCACGCCCCTCCTGAGCCCTTGCAGATGATAGTCGTGTGGGGTGGTGGCGAAGTCGTCGGTGCGTTGGGATCGTGACAAAAATACCCCAGACATCAGATCGGACGCATTGAAGTCATCGTGGCTTCCGTCGCCTGGTGAACGGGCAATGTGACCGAAGGAGCATGGCGACCAAGCTGAAACATACTGGGGAATGTGCTCCTTCAAGCGATGACGATGGCCGTAACCGGATGCAGACAAGGCTGTGCTCTGTTTTTGCCCAGGGGTCCGAGATGAATACGGGGAAAGGGCACCCACTGCTCAACAGATGTACTAACGCACCTAGGAATACTTCCTACTCTACCTGGAAGGCGGGGGGCCCGTCATGTGCGGGGGGGATGGCAGAGTCGCGGGGGGCAGATTGCAACCCTGGCGCCTCGGCCCAGATCAGCGCCCCGACCGCGACAAACAAGGCCCGAACGAGCCCTCGACGACAAAGACACGACGGCGCAAAGCCCGAGTCTCGAGTCCGTTCCGTTCCTCAACATCGTCCCGCTCGGTTGAGCTCGGCTGCGGGCGCCAGCCGCGCCGATCATCCAGCCGTTTGAGCTAGACGGGAACAGGGAAAGAGGCTGGAATCCCCCGCACCGCTTTCCACGGTCATTCCAGAACCGGGGTGCCCGCCGCCTGGTGCTCGCAATCTCCCCGTCTCTCCTCCCTCCGCGGGGGTCGCTCGGTTGGTGGCCAAGCGGGCACTTTTCCCGGTTTCCCCCCACCTCGCCCGCTGGCCTCGCGCCCTGGACCCCGGCCCGGGCCAAGACTGCCAGGGGCAGGCACGGCAGGGGGCAGCGCCGCTGCAACCCCTTCGCGGTGCAGGGGTACCTCTGGACAGTGCCGGGCGGTTAGTTCGCGTACTGGGCGCGCCGGTTTGGGCATCGGCGAGATCAAACCTGCCTGTTCCGTATCTTGGCCGCCCTCCACGGTCCGGGATTGGGACGGCAATATTGTGGGCTTGCGGCGAAAAATCGCCTCTTGTACGACGTGACTTCTCACCGCTTCGGGGATACGGGCTCAATGGTGAGCGCGGGGCCCGTCTTGGCCGGTTGGCGCCAACCTCTTCCGCGTGTCCCGGACTCTCGCACCGGCGCGGTCCCCGGAACTATCAGAACGAGGCGCAGCCAGCGACGGATTCGTCCAATGGACGTCGGGTTCCTCGGTCGGCGTCGGACAGCGGCCGCCCTTTTGGGCAGAGAGGTCAGAGGAAAACCAGATACGGGCCGGCTGATGGGCCCCATCAGCCCGGCAACCGGACCGCGTCATCTCCGTGAGCCCTGCAAAACAAACGGGGGACAAGGCCCCCGCTGGAGATCTCACTATCATTTGCATCGAGATGGTGGCGCCGTCACCGCTCACCGTCGGTCCGTCAACGACAAAAAAGTAAACAAGACCGGTCGGTGGGTATGGGCGCGCCCAGTTAGCTGGCCGCCGGGCTTCGTATCCTCCGCTCTAGTGCAGTGGACGTGCTTATATCTCGGCATATTGCTGCCAAAGCGGCCGTGGTGAGCCCGAACCGCAATCCTTCTGCCTAGCGGTCAATCACGGGCATATTTGATACATGGGCCAGATGGCGAGTCCCGGCGGGGATGCTGGCGGGAAACGGAAATTGGCAATGACGAATTGCTAAATTGGCGCTAGGGTGATATTACGGAGCCCGCCGGTCCACAGTACTCGACGATTGTGGGGAGAGTCGCAGTCAGAGCCCGTACCGTGTACTTGCAATTCACGGTACCCTCGTAAAACAAATGACAAGCTCAGCCATCGAATGCGACTCCATCTCTCAGAACAGAAGATGTGTGGCGTCTCTGATCTGTTCAGAGCCTCGCGAGGTCAAAACCCGGAGCCAACGACGTTGACGAACGGCTTCGAAACATGGGACGAGACCTCCGGTCGTGTCCACTCCGTACGGATGTCTCCCGTTAATTAATCTCAGGGCGACGGTTAGAACTGCAAGTATTTCCTGCATTAGGCTCATGTCCAACGTCCGCTCGCGCACCACAAGTACGAGGTACGAGGTACTGACTGCGGGCCGCATGTACTCGGCAAATGCACATGTACCGACAGTCCCGCAGTCACTTTAGAGACCAGGTCCGGAATTACTTGAGGCTCTGTAAGCGTGGCGTCGAGGATTCAAAGGAGAGAAGAGACATATCAGAAGCTCGAGCCTGAAAAGCCTCGTAGCTCGGGAAAGATTCAAACAGGTACGCCTGGTCGCGCTAGGTGCCTGGAATGAACGGTTTGATGCAACAAGTCCTCCTCCTCAGCTGCATCAAGAGATTGTGGTGGTCCACTCACCACTGTGTCTATACGGAGTACAGTGCAAAGCCCATGTATCCCCCTCTAGCGTATCCTCCTCGCATACGGAAAGACACATGCCAGGGATCGGACAGGGGGCCCAAAGCGTTCTCAGCTTGGCAGGTGGCCGCCGCTGGCGGGCCAGCACTGTGAGTGGCCGAGTCCCGCGACAGTCAATCCCCCCCCCAAATCCCACTGCCCTCGTCTCTCTCTTCTCCCCGATCCTCCATCGCCAGTCCATCTCCATTCTTACCCTTCTCCCCGTCCGCCGTCTCTCCGCGGCGTCTTCGTTTTGGTGAGCTTCCAGACGCAGGTCCTCGGAGATTTGCGCTGGTTCTTCGCCGTCCACTCCTTTACTTCTAACCCCATCACTTTTCATTCGCGTCAATCCTTCCCCATTCCGCCCCATTTGATTTAGGTGGCTCTCGACCGCGACTCGAAGTTCGGAATATTCGTCGCTTCAACAGCCGCCTCCGCCAACCGGGACTGCCCTCTAGATGTGCATCGACGCCCGTGGCGATTAGTCGTTGTCTTTCGCTCCCTCATTCGGATGCAGTTAGTTTGCCTACGCACGCGCGCGCGATATCCGGGAAGTGTTTGCTGATCTCCGGCAACAGCCTTGCATCTGCGATACCGAAGGGGTGCGATTGTTCCCAGCAGCCTTTATGACCACGTAGCGAACTAGGTGCACATCAATCCTGTTGCCGCGGAGCGGCTCGTGGACCATGGCAACTACCTGCGAGCCCGCGAGCGTCGTCGATCCGACCGCCGGTCCCGCCAATGCGAGCCCTCGGCTTCTTGCTGTTCCCGGCTTCGACGAGCCCGATTCCTCAGAAACAAACCCACCACCGAACCCACACTTCGTCTTTCCGGCTCGTGATCCCGATTCCGCGCCGCCCTTTCCCCGAACGACCGGTCGACGACCACAATCCGCCTTCGAACCGATCGGGGCCCCCGGCGGCATGCCCCGAGTCGAACCTAGCCGCTTGGCGAAGGCGTCTTTGCCCTCGTTTTCGTTCAACCCTGGTGCATCGTCCACTCAGGATAATTCATATCTCAGCCCGTCTCCCTCTCCGCCGTCCCTCGGAACGACGGCTTCCTCTTGGAGGTCAGGCGGCCATGGACACCGGCGTGGAGGAAGCGAATATGTTGGGGGAAGCATCCGTCATGGCGATAGCATCATGAACATCAACCCCGGTGGCCCTGAGTCGGGTTTTGCACCAACCGGCCCGCCACCAAATAGGCGGGGACGACACGCTCATCGGCGTTCGGCAGCGCTGTCGAGTCATGACCTATCAATTATCCTACAACCACCGAGCACAGGTTCTGCTACGAAGGGAGGCAGTGCACCCAACAGTCCCGCTCTCTTCAACCCCAAAGACGTGCCCCCGCTGCCAAACCTCCCAATCTTGCCCAAGCCCGCTGAGCCTGAGCAGCGCACCCCGGATCGTCCTGTGGCGGTGGATTCGATCCCCGGCTTTAAGCCTGTGGAGCGTACGCCTGGGCCGTCGACATCGGCCACTCGCTCAAGGGTGGGCTTCTCTGAGACTGTGGAGTTTATTCCACGACCGCTATCACTGATCTCGAGTGATACGTCAAGCACGGCCACCGCCAAGCCAGGGCATTCGGTCTCCGGTAGCATTTCCAGCCTAGTGTCAGCCACTACTCCTCCGGCCGTCGAGAAGGGTTCCCCCGACGAAGTCCCTCCAGCCCGCGGCCGTGATAAGCCAGAGTCGAGGCCAAGCACTGCCGGTGCAATTCTCGAACGCACGCCATCGACTATGGACGTTCACTCCACCAACCCGAGTTCGCCCCGCCGACGGAACTCGAATCCCGCTCTAGCTCAACAGAACGACACCGCAGATGGCACGCCGGAACCGAGCCCCTCGAAGCCGCCCAAGCGTTGGTCGTTCTTTGGGCTAGAGCCATTCACTTCAAGCCAACACAAGGGTTCTCGCCCGGCTACTCCCGGTTCTACGGAATCCGCGTCGAAAGAGGACTTGCCCAACGAATCGCCACCCGACGATATTACCCCACAAGTGACCGCGTCACCAAAGGCATCAACACCACGGAAGCGAAAGAGCAAGGGGAAGAAGCCGTCGAAGAAGGTCAAGACGTGGGCAGGCTCGATCCTGACACGCAAGTCAAAACCTCGGTCGAAGGGCGGCAAGAACAGCCGGCCATCCACCGCAAATCTTGAGGATCTTGGCAAACGCGCACCGGGTTTCGGGGAGGTAACACAAGACTCGGAGGCCACGACTCCAACCACACCAGAGATCACAATTCAGTCGGCGGACTCGGAGAGCGGGACGGCAGTGTCTCGAGTCACCGCACCTGATGAGGATTCGTTATATCCGATGATAGACCTCGATGCAGCATTGGGTCCGTTTAACACACCGCTGGCTCACAACCCAGAGTGGGAAGCAGCCCAGCAAGCGGCGGGGAATACGAAACGCCGCCTCCATAGCGCCCAGAAGCTGAGGGGCTTCAGCGGACCCGGTATGCACTATCACCGCCGAACTGAAAGCGCACCGGAGATGGTGCCCTTCGACGACGCCAGGTTCGCGATGCACCGATTCGGAAGCAACTCGACCATGGCGGACGTCTTTGAGGAGGATGAAGAAGACGAAGAGGATGAGACAAGTAGCAGCACTAGCGAGACCGAGACCGAGAGCGAAAAGGATGGTGAAACGTTGATGCTGTCCGACTCGAGAGACGAGACTACCCCTACTCCAGAGACGCCTGCCAAGCATCTACATCCAATCAACACCAACAACCCGTCGGCCGGTATCATTCGACGTAGGAGCTCGGCCTGCAGTGAGGCCTCGGACTCTCAGCCAGCCACGCCAGTCCGTCCCGCCAGTCTAGTTCAAGAACGTGACGACGACCATGACGGCGCTGTCCAATTCCGAACTTCCAACATCTTCCAAGGCAACGCCTCACCCGCAAGCTCGGCCACACCATCGCCGCGCAGGATCCTAGCAGCAAGGGACCTTGCACCGGTCGACGTGAGTCCACTGCAACTGCCCTCGGTTTGCCACGCGCCCGTTAGCCCGTACTCGATGAGCCACGGGTCGTCGTTCCCGTCGCCGCGGTCTCCGATGTCCATAGACGCTCAGCGGATCTCGACTGCTCCCTCGTCAGTCAACGAGGAAACGAGCTTCCAGTCACTGCTACTGGGCCAACCGGGACCGGAAGTGCGGATATCGGTGGATGACACGAATGTCCCTTCGTTGACATCGACCAACTCGACAATGACTCGGGAGAGTGCTGCGGCGAGCAGTTCGCAGCAGCCGCCGCCACCCGCGATCGCTCGTCCGCAGCGGCCCGCATCCGTGTCCACGCCCTTCGGGCGGCGTCGATCGAGCCTGGCGAGTCTCAGCCGCCTGATTAGCAGCTCACACG
Source organism: Scopulariopsis brevicaulis (assembly GCA_017657125.1). Lineage (NCBI taxonomy): Eukaryota > Fungi > Ascomycota > Sordariomycetes > Microascales > Microascaceae > Scopulariopsis > Scopulariopsis brevicaulis. The sequence continues at coordinate 24,292 of JAGFNX010000088.1, read as the reverse complement.
GCGAGAAGAGCAAGCTCTCGATGGAGGTGCCACTTGATGACGAGCCCGAGAACAAGACGAAGAAGAAGCCCAGGCGCCTGAGTCGGCTGGTGCAGTTCTGGAGAGGAAAGGACTTGGAGTCGAATTAGTCCCACTCTACGCAACGGACTCTCTACCAGGATCGGGGCAGATGGGCGAATGTGGTCTGCCCTTGCAGACAGTACCACTTGGGTCGTGTGTGCCCGATCCCACTCATCATGCCTGGCCGCTTTACGGATGTCCAACCTTGCGGCATTCTCTTTAACGACTCGGACGCCCGACTACTTGGGCGTTTACGACGGCACGATAAAGCAACCAATTTCCCCACAGCAGAGTACCCTCACCTAACCTGGAAGATGATTTAGGTGAAGGGTCTGTGGGAGATTGAGGGATATGGACAAATTATGGGGTGTTATTTCGGAAACGGGGCGAGGCCATTCTATCATCTTGACATTTGGTCCCCCGCTTTTTCACGTTTTTGAGGCTTCTTTTTTTACACTTCGATCATGAACATATTTTACATTTGAGGGAGATGGACGAATGGACACGGGGAAACGCTTTTGTTCAGGCCGAGACGGAAGGCCAGAATGGAGGAGATTACGGAGGCAACAGACATTATTCTAACGTAGACAAATCGTAATGAGCAGAAGCGCAATTGTATCAATATAGCCATGGGAGGGGTTTTGAGCACTCTTTTATATGAAGATCCTTTTTTTCAAGGACATGTCTGTTCCAATCTTGCATGTGACATGAGTCTGCGCTTTCATCCCAAGTCGTGAGTTGAGTTGAGACGTGGGGTTGTGTGGAGTGGGATGTGGGCCCAACTCCCGGCCGCCGCTGCTCACCGCCTGGGAAATTTTTGTTTTAACGCCCGGCAAAATCGTTTGCCTCCCACCTGGACGGCGCTTCGACTGACGGAAAAAGAACCCCCACCTGCGATCAAAGGAGCGCTCCATTCGGCTTCGAAGACATCGGAAACTTGCCCTCTATCACGACACATACTAGCCCGACAAACACGCCGCCACGATGTCGACCACGGAGGCGCCCCCCGCGCCGACTGCCGCGAAGCCCCTAGGCATGCGCGTGAACGGTGCGTATCCCCACCCTTCTCCCTCCTTGTCCTTCGACGCTGTACTACAAGGGAACTGACGAGGATGTGGAACAGGCAAGCAGTGGCACGCGCCGAGGAAGGCGTTCCGGCCCACGTCCGGGCTGACGAGCTACGAGAAGAGGGCGAAGCAGAGGGTCGAGATGGAGGCCATGAAGGCCAAGGAGAAGGAGATGAAGGATGAGAAGGAGGCCGAGAGGAAGGTATGCGCTTTTCCCCTGACACCCTTGCCCGCGTCCCGCTCCCCTCTCGTTCCTGTCGTTTTCCCGTTTGCACTGCGACTGCGGGTCATGGGCGAGGGGAGAGGAGATTGGATCGATGTGCTGACGAAGAGATTGCAGAGGCGCACGCAAGCGATCAAGGACAAGAGGGCCGCCAAGGCGGAGAAGGAGCGGTACGAGCTGCTGGAGGCCAAGATGCACCGGAAGAGGGTCGAGAGGCTGAAGAGGAGGGAGAAGAGGAACAAGCTGCTCAACTCGTGAGGGTAGCCTGGAGGGATTTGGCGTGGGCGTGGGCCTATCAGATTGGCTTGAGAGGCTCTGCTGCGAGGGCGTGAGTCCCTTGAATATCTTGGGCGCAGAGTGTTTGATACCCAACGTTTGGTCTTGGACTTGGAAGGGGGTGTGGCTTTGCACTTGGGCTTTCCTGTGTTGCATGGGCGTGGCGACGGATGCAGACAATGACGCATGGAAGGGGAAACCCAGACCGAGGCTGTTGGCTCACTCGGTCTCTATATACGGCCGTTCGGTGCAGGGAGAGGGCAATTCGGCCTAAACCAACTTCAGTCATCAGGACGATCAGGCCTCAGTGTCGATCATCTTCATGCTCGTCCACGGGACGTTGTCCCTTCGACGACTCGGGAAACAGGGTGCAATTCAGCGACTGACATCAAAGATGAAAATATATAGTCACAGGCACAAGCTCTTCAAGGCCACCCTCACAAATACTAGATAAGCCATGACCGATTCACATGAAGCATTTGTGAAGCTCAGCAAGGGATTCATAATGATGCCGTCAACTCGGGGAATCCACTCTCACGTGGAGATGGAGCAACCTCGAACGGCCCATGTTAAAACGTCACAAATAACCGTTGACAACCTAATTCTTCCGAAAATTTCATAATTCCGTCCCGGCCGCATAGATGTCGTCTGATTCACCAGGCCCGTGATCATCAACGGCTACCGAACCTCGCTCGCCGTGGGCCTGCCGCGTAATAGCGTCGGCGCCAAGCCCCAATACTTCGCCGCCCCCTTAGCGCAAGCGGAGCCGCCAAAAGCATGGCTGCCGGCCGCGGAGGCTCACAATTAGCGGGACCCCACCATGACCATGGGTCCCCACGGCGGCCGGCGAAACCTCACATCGCTATTAGCGCACTCCGAGACAAGGTGCCTACCAAATACGAACACAACAACGTCAGCTGGCTTGCCCCCCCCTGCCGCGACGGCGCGCCCCCATACATACATAAGGTTGCACAGCCGATCGCCGGCGACCTGAGCCATGTCGGGCAACACGCTCGAGGCGCACCCGCCGCTGCTCGACACGGGAGGACGACCGCGACCGCCGCCTTTTACGCGCTCCATCTCGGAAATCCCGCCGTCGCCCACGAGGCTGCATCACCTGCAGGCAGGAGACGACAGCGCCGGCGGGGATCAGCCGTACATGCACGGGAACAGGACGTCGCTCGACGTGTCGAGCCCCCCGGGGCCCGGGGTCCTGTCGGCGAGGTCGACACCGGGGGCGAGTCGGAGCGCGAGCTTCTTGGTGGCGCAGCCGCCGACGGAAGGGGCTTTGTTTGGAGGGCTTGGGGCGCTTGGGGCGCAGGGAACGAGGCCAAGGGAGGGGAGCGATGTGAAGGGGCGGGACGGGGAGCGGAAGGATGTCGCGAAGACGGTAACGTATGGGGATCCCACGGCTCTGAGCCCACAACGGCCGTGGCTCTAATTTGTATGCTGACTCGATTTGCTGCGCATATAGGGGCTTGAAGCAGAGCCTCGTCGACCTCGGTGGCCTCTCCTCGGAGACGACCCGCCTCCTCGACGACACCTACTCCTCGGTGCTAGAGAAGATGGGCATACTACAGACTACGATACTAGGCCTGAAAGAGGTTGCGCTCCAGTCGCGGGAAGTAACCGAGTCGTTCGGAAAGGAAACGGCGGAGGTCACGGACGAGGTAGAGACGCAGATACACGACTTCAACAACTTCCAGGAGCACGAGGAGCGCATACGGGTCCTGCGGAAGCGCGTCGACGTCAGCAGGGACACCATCTCGGCGCTGGGCCGCCGCGTCGACGTCGTCCGCGACATGGTGGAGGGGTGGGAGCGCGCGGACAAGGAGTGGCAAGAGCAGACGAGGCGCCGGCTCATGGTCATATGGGGCATCACGTCCGCCGTCATATTCGCCCTCGTGCTGCTGTATCTCGGCGCTCAGTACCGCCGGTCGGGCGGCGTGCCCCCGGATCTAGCCCTGGGGGGCGGGATTGATCTCGGCGCGGGGAACGCGAGTCTGAACGCTTCGGGGGTGGTGCCGGGGCCGGAAGTGGAGATGGAGGGGCCGACGTTACCGGCACTGGGGAGGAGCGAGGCAGAAGATGCGGCTGCCGATGAGCAGCTGAGGATGCTCGATGAGCTCTAACGGGGACGCCGAGCGGGGAAATGCAGGGGCCCTTTTTCCCGTCCACGAGTCTGACGATACCAAGGTTGTTCCAAGTAGTGTACGATTACTTTAATGTATTGAAATCAAGTCTAGCCGCCGGATCCCGTCATACGCGTCACCCTCTGTGCTTGGCGTGGGCAGACTCCTTGGCAATGCTGCGCCGGGAATACGTGTATCGAGGTACTCCGCATTTGCTTGCGACCGCGGAACGTTACGACTCAGGCATCGGGCTTTAAGGTCTCGGCCTTCGGACTTTGAAAACGGGCTGCCGAGAACGAAGAGAGGCCCTGGGACAGGGCTGAGCGATAGGGCCCGGGCGGCAGGCTCAGCGGTTGGTTGATTCATCAGCTGGCCCCACATACCCCACCAGGAACTAAAATGCGCCCGCCGCCGCATGTGGACATGCACAAAGTTCGGACTTCCACGGAGCTGGCAGCGCTAGCTAGTGTTAGGCGAGTTTTGCCGTCGGCCAGGCCGCGCAGCCCCTCCATTTCCACCCCAATCTCTCAACATCTTGTTTGGGAGCCCGCGCTTCTTGATACGATGGCGTATTTTCTCCGGGGCCAGCCAAGTGGCAGGAATGCACGATCAGGCCGGCGAGAAGCCCGTCGCCGTCTTGGCTCCGTTTGCCCTGCTGGGCGGCTACGAGTCGTCTCAGGGGGCCGCGGCATGGCTCAACGGCACCTTTCAGCTTGGCGGCTCCACCCACTGATACCCCCCAGTGCTTCACAGCACTATGGGGCCCTGCTAATACCTCCTAGGCGCAAAGGCAGCCGCCCGCGTTCTGCACTGGGAAGTGATGATCCACCACGGTCGTCGTCATCACCCCTGCTGCGGCCCTCTCACCCGTGTCGTCATTTCCCCACATCCTTCCCAGCGCCGGTCCTCCTCCAGCCCCTCAGGGCAGCCGCGACGACATTGAGGCCCCTGTTGTCAGCACAAGGACTTCCCTTTACTTCGTTACCTGGGGACCCATAAAATCGTGACCTGCCGTGCTCATGACCCTTGGCGAGGACAAAAGCGTTCAGTCTCGTCCCCGGAAGACCCTCGTGATACATTTTTCCCTTTTCGAGCTTGGCTTATTAGTCACTTTCAGCTCCATCCCCCGCGCCGGCCAACTCTCGCCAAGTCCCGAGGAGAACAGAGTCCACGAAGCATCACTTTCTCCCGTCGCGTACCGCTGACCACGTCCACTTGACCGATATCGCTGGGAAAGACGGTTTCCGTATAATCCGCGACCGGTGGAGGTGAACCGAAAGAATCAGAGATCAGCACCGCCGTCAGCGCGTCTGTCATGGTCCCGCCTCCCGACCAGAACGGGCATCCGGCCGCGGACGTACCCGCCGCGCCGGAGGCCAAACACCCCGAGTCCAACGACGATGCCGGCCGCGTCCTGACCGGCAAACAGGAGCACTGTGAGACCCCGCCCCTCGTTCTACCCTCTGCCCTGCGCGAGCCGACTCCGCAGTCCCCTTTTTTATCCGCGCGCTAACCACGTTTCGCCCACTAGACCTCAAAAGAGAGCTCCTGGCCGAACAGGTCCAGGACGAGATCGCCGAGCTCAACTCCCCGACTGCCTTGCGCAGGTTCGGCGCCCCGTTCAAGTCCGACTTTGGGGAGGTCTCCCCCCTCGACTCCGAGCTGCCCGTCCTCCGGTACATCTTCGTCCACCATGTGCGCGACTTTCCGTTCCTCGATAAGGCGCGGGAGAAGGAGTTCTGGCAGGACAAGCTTCAGGTGGTACGTCAGCCCCGCGCATCCGAGCATTCTGGAGGCGTTCGCGGTTGCTAACATGTCTTGTGCGCGCAGTTCTTGGAGTCGTTTGCGACCAAGAACATCTCCTCGTCCGAGGACCGCCTCGAGGAGACGAAGCGGAGAAAACTCGCCTTGAAAGCCCAGAAGCTGGTCGAGCTCATGATGGTGTCTGGGATCGGGACCTCGTCTGGGTTCGAAGAGCGGATCAGGTTCTCTGAGATTGAGCTCGTGGACAGCAACGCCATCGACACTGGCGTCATGCATACCCTTCCCGAGGGGAACTACTTTAACGGCTGGGATGTCAACGTTTCTGCGGTCCGCATGGTCGCCATCAAGCGGAATATCCGCTATCATAACCACGCGGTGAGTTCCCCTGCTCCCCGCGACTCCGTCAGGAGCACCAGCTAACGTTTAGTTCTCTACAGGAATTCGTCATCAGGGCCAAACGAGTAGGACAGCCTGAGCACTTCGTGGCGAGGCGATATGGTGATTTTCATAAACTACACCACCAGTTGCGCCTGGAGCTCCCCGGCAAGGTCCTGCCGATTCTGCCCAAGAAGAACAAGGCCGACAGCACGGCGCCGGGCTTTTCCATGCCTCAGTATAGCGGTGCAGACTCCGAGTCGTCGTCCATCTCTTCCGTCTCGACCCAGCTTCAGTCCACGGGCTTGTCTGTACCACAGCTAGGCGATTCGCAGGAAACACAACCAGCCAGCCTTTCAGTTCGAGGTATGGGGCGCCTGGACGCACCGAACACTCCGACTGTCCCTTTGCTAACCAATCTCGCGACAGGACATCGCAGGGAAAGCTCAATCAACTCGGGGAAGGCGTCACCTCGTCCCTCTACCGACGGGGCTCCTCCTCAAACACCAGTATCGGGTAGCGGGGCGCAAGATGTAAGCAGGACCGGACTGAGTCTGACGAGTGACTTTTACTAACTTGCACCAGTCGACTGTGGCTCTGACCAGGGAGACGCAGAGGATATCTCTCAGGGCATATCTCCGGTCGCTACTACAGAGTCCCGGGATTGCGCAGACGGCGGCGATGCAGGAGTTCCTGACCAGGGATGTTATCACTTTGACGGACCAGGACTTGGACGATGTCGCCCGCAGGAAGGCGGTTGACGAAAGCCGAGTCGAGGAGCAGAAGCAGTTCTACGAGATTGCTCGCAAGCGGGCGGCCGAGCTGGATGTCTACATGGAGGAGTAAGTTCCCAGGTTTATAATTGACGATGGGGCAGGGGGTGACCCCTATCGCGAGACAAGATGCTGACCTTTTGACCTAGGTTCCGCCAGGACATTGTCGAGCGCAACGGCCTCACGAAGCTCTTTGAAGAAATCAGGCTCAAGAAGACGATACCCGAACTCAGCATTCAGTACCGCAAGTTCGCCGAGTGGCTGCGGATCGAAGTCGCCGCCACCATCTACCACCTGTTCCTCGCCGAAGACAACTCTCCCGAGCTCTTCGCACAGCTCAGGCGCATCCACTCCCTGGTCCCGTATACCGTCCTTAAGAACGTGATCCGCCTGACGAACCCGGCCGCGGTCATGTCGTCGATCCTCGACATCTTCCTCGCCCAGCCTTTCGGCACTCGGTCGCTTCTGCAGCGCATCTTCTCGCTGACGCTGAACGACGGGATTCGCAACGTCCAGAAGGCGGTCGAGTCGCTGGCGGCTAGGATAGACGACAAGGTCTTCGTCGACAAGATTGTCAAGTTCGTCGAGTCGTCAGAGAGCGTCAAGGCGGAGATTAGGGGAGAAGCCAAGCGCCAGGACCTCGACATCATCGTCGCCATCATCCAGTCAGACGTGATTGAGCCCGAGATCCTCCCGGAGCAGATGGAGACCATCTTCAATGCCTACGTCGCGTTCAACAGCGCCGTGGAGAACATTGACGACAAGCTGAAGCAGGGGGCGCAGCTCTTCTCTTACCTCAAGCAGCTGCTGAAGCTCTCGACGCGGCAGCGGGACAAGACGATGATGCTGAACCTTATCGAGGAGACGGTTACGCTGCAGCTCTTCCGCGATCTGTTCACGATCTTCTACGAACCCCTCGTGCGGGTGTACAAGTCAGCCAACGTCTACAACAGCGTGTCGGACTTTGCCGTCTTCATCGACGACATGATCAAGGTGGTGGAGAGGTTCCACCAGCAGGACGCGTCGGCGGACCCGAACCAGACGGTGCAGGCCTTCATCGACCTCTGCGCGCGCCACGAGCACAACTTCTACAAATTCGTGCACGAGGTGCACACGCACGACGACGGGCTCTTCACGCAGCTGATGGGCTGGATCGAGGACATCCTCGAGTTCCTCCGCAAGGGCCCCAAGAACGGGAAGCTTAACATCAACGCGCTCTTCGAGGGCGCCGTCAGCATGGGGATCGTCGACAAGGACGCGGTGATCGTCGAGGTGGACAAGCTCATCGCGTGGCAGGAGGCGCGGAAGAAGTGGCACCACGACAAGACGAGGCAGAAGATGGCGGCGGAGTCGAGCACGGGCTTCGACGCGATACTGTCTAGTTTCAACTCGTCGGACTTTGGGCTCGACCAGGGGGACCTTGATGAGTTGGAATACGACGATCAGGAGGAGTCTGAGTCGGAGGCCGAGGAGGCGGACGAGGAGGACCCGATTGAGGCGGAGAGGAGGAGGAGGGCCAAGAGGAGGGATCGGCTGAGGAGGAGGGCGGGCGAGCCGGAGAAGCCTGCTGTTTCGGAGATTCACAAGATGCAGGAGAACTTTATCGTTATGCTGCGGCAGGTGTTGGCGGAGTGAGGACGTGGCGGAGGAAGACGGTGTACGGGGCGGCATGGGGAGAGCGAGGAGCGATCGAGGGAGAAGGTATTGCAGTGACGGCGTGGAGGGAGCAGGTTTCACTTCCGTTACGCGTCCGGGTAGACGGCGCCTTGGAGGGGAGAGGGGGGATTCATAGATGGAGAGTATCTAATACCCTGACTGTCCACGAGGCAGCTTATGTTTGTTGAGAAGCATCGACGGCCCTGAAGTACAGCGCGATGATACCCGGGCTTGGGTACGGGGAGCACATAAGGGCCAGTAGAGGTATAATTCCTGTGTTTTGAAGAGGCGGGGGCTCCCCTACGGTTTAGAACATTAATATCATGGTATGGGAAGCGAACACATCGGGACTCCGTGATCAGCAGTGCAGTGCTTGTGTATGTTGTCTCATTCAGCTCCGGTGTGTCCCGGCGATGAATAAATCGAGACCCGCGGCTCCCAAGGGTCCACATGACATTGTGTCTGCTGACTAACCCATGCCGACCGCCTCGCCCGAGAAGAGGATCCGCTCCCGAGCCTTTCCACTCACACCCAAAGATCCTCGGCAAACCCCCAGCGCGGCCAGCCAATCACGGCAGCTCTAAATCCATTATTTCATCTGGTTCTCGGGTTTCCGCTTGGCTCTCATATGTCACAACCGGTAAAAAGCTCCCCGCGGAAAGGACCGATCTTCCCGTCTTCCCCAAATCCCTTCTTCCTCCCTCGTGGTGTTCAATACATCCTTCCCTAAGCCTCGCTTTTTTTTCCCTCTCCCCTCCTTCAACATCTTTCACGCGCCAATCTCTTGTTGGTGATTGTGATTCAGCCGGTTTAGGAACGCCACTGGAAAGTTCGCGATCCTCCGATAGTTCCCGCTCGTGATCCGACTCCCGAAACGGTCGCGACAAAACCCACGACCAGCCGAGTCCACCCCGACCTCGGCTCTTCCCGCGAGTGGTAGCAAGGAGAACAAGGAGGCAAACGCCAATTGAGCGATAATAGTTCACGATGGCTAGTCTGGCGCGCTTCGCGAGGTCGTCGCTGCCTCTGCGGAGGATGGCGAGGAGCCACGCCGCGCCCCTCGGCGCGAGGTCCTTCTCGTATACCCGCACAGCTAGTACGTTGGACACGCATTGGTCGATATGGCTCCCTGCGATGTGCTAACCGGAGGCGTTGCGCTGTAGGCATGGTTCTCGGGACCAACGCGATGAGGGCGAAGGAGGCTTCTTCTCATTTGAGCACCAAGTACCCCGTCATCGTACGTTTCCCCAAAGCTTCCTGAGACCGCAGGGACATCAATTGGCTTACCTCTGGACGTCTAGGACCACGAGTACGACGCGCTCGTCGTCGGCGGTGGCGGTGCCGGTCTCCGTGCCGCCGTCGGTCTCGCCGAGGAGGGCTTCGAGACGGCCTGCATAACGAAGCTCTTCCCCACGCGAAGCCACACGGCGGCGGCCCAGGGCGGCATCAACGCCGCTCTCGGTAACAGCCACGCGGATGACTGGAGGTGGCACATGTACGACACGGTCAAGGGCTCCGACTGGCTCGGCGACCAGGACGCCATCCACTACATGACGAGGGAGGCGCCGGCCGCCATTATCGAGCTCGAGCACTACGGCTGCCCCTTCTCCCGGACGGAGGACGGCAAGATGTATGTTGACTCCGTCTCCCCATACCTCGCCCATTGCGATGTGATGCGCAGTACTGACCATGTTTCCAATGCAGCTACCAGCGTGCCTTCGGTGGTCAGTCCCAGAAGTACGGCAAGGGCGGCCAAGCGTACCGGACCTGCGCCGCGGCCGACCGTACCGGCAAGGCCCTCCTCGACACCCTCTTCGGCAAGAGTCTCCAGTTCGACAACATGAAGTACTTCATCGAGTACTTCGCCCTCGACCTTCTCATGGAGGACGGCGAGTGCCGCGGCGTGCTCGCCTACTGCCTTGAGGATGGTACTCTCCACAGGTTCCGCTCGAACCACACCGTCCTCGCCACCGGCGGCTACGGCCGTACCTACTTCAGCTGCACCTCGGCCCACTCGTGTACCGGTGACGGTATGGCCATGGTTGCGCGTGCCGGTCTCCCCAACCAGGACATGGAGTTCGTCCAGTTCCACCCCACTGGTATCTACGGCCCCGGCCTCCTCATCACCGAGGGCTCTCGTGGTGAGGGTGGCTACCTCCTGAACTCGGAGGGTGAGCGGTTCATGGAGCGTTACGCGCCCACGGCCAAGGATCTTGCCAGCCGTGACGTCGTCTCGCGCTCTATGACCATGGAGATCCGCGAGGGCCGTGGTGTCGGTCCCGAGAAGGACCACATCTACCTCCAGCTGAGCCACCTGCCCGCCGAGGTCCTCCATGAGCGCCTCCCCGGTATCTCGGAGACGGCTAGGCACTTCAAGGGCGTCGACGTCCGCAAGGAGCCCATCCCCGTCCTGCCCACCGTCCACTACAACATGGGCGGTATCCCCACCAAGTACACCGGCGAGGTCGTCACGGTCGACGCCAACGGCCAGGACCAGGTCGTCCCCGGTCTGTACGCCTGCGGTGAGGCGGCCTGCGTGTCGGTCCACGGTGCCAACCGCCTCGGCGCCAACTCGCTCCTGGATCTTGTCGTCTTCGGCCGCTCGGTCGCGCACACCATCCGCGACAACGCCAAGCCCGGTGACAAGCTCCGCCCCATGGCTGAGGACACTGGTGCCCAGTCGATCGAGGACCTCGACAAGATGAGGACGGCCGACGGCTCGCACTCGACCGCCGAGATCCGCCTGAAGATGCAGAAGGCCATGCAGCGCGACGTCAACGTCTTCAGGACGGAGGAGACGCTGCAGGAGGGTGTCGACAAGCTGAGGGAGATTGACCAGCTGTTCCACGATGTGGGCGTCAAGGACCGCGGGATGATCTGGAACACCGACCTCACGGAGACGCTGGAGCTCCGCAACCTCCTGACCTGCGCGTAAGTTTAGCACGCCGATATTCTACCTCGATCACTTGGTGTTCTCGAGTTCACGACTCTAACCGCATTCTAGTACCCAAACCGTCGAGTCTGCCCTTGCGAGAAAGGAGTCGCGTGGCGCCCACGCCCGCGAGGACTACCCCGAGCGTGACGACGAGAACTGGATGAAGCACACCCTGAGCTACCAGAAGGAGGCCCAGGGTCCCGTTGAGCTGTCGTACCGCAAGGTCACCCACGACACCCTCGACCCCAAGGAGTGCGAGACGGTGCCGCCGTTCAAGCGTGTGTACTAATCTAAAATATGGTATGGGGAGAAGGGTGCAAAGTGCGTGGTGGTGGGGGAAGAATGATATGTACGTGGTAAGGGGCGCTTTCGTCCGGCGATTGTATCGGACGGTGTTTATGTATACATCTCTTTTGTGTTTATACTCGTTTTAGACGGTGGTTCAAAAGAAGTTTTTATCCCCAAGCTACGAGCTTTTTTTGGGTTTGTTTCTCTCCTGTTCACAAACATGATGGCGGGCTTTTTGCTCGGACGAAGGGCCAGTGCAGTTTCCCCCTGTTCTCTACGCCGTCAGTCGGACTTTCCCTAAACACGGAGCTAAAGCCATCGTGATGAGAAGGAGCCGCGGCGTGTCAGTGGAAGCTCCTTCCCCAGGATGCCGCGGAGATGCTTCACGGCGAGCAGGAACAAGGGAGCGATGAATGTCCATCGCTCCGAGGAAACACAGCACGTCTCCTCGCGTCCTGCGTCTTCCTGGCCAAAACAAGACGCGAACGCAACCTAAAGATCATCTTCCGCCAACGGAAATCGTCGGCGAACACAAGCAACCCATCAGCATTACTTGGCATACCCTTGCTGCCATCAAGCACAGCCTACCCCCAAGCCTTTTACAAGATAAAAACTGCTTTGTTCGGTATCCTTTTTTTGCTTCGGATCGTTTCAAAATGCGGTTCCCGCTAAGGGTCTCCATCAGCAGGAGGAGGCGCAGAGTTATGGGAGAGACGGGCCAGGCGACGGGTCTCTTCTTTCCCCAGGCCGCTGCCGAAATGCAGGAGGCTGGGCCCCCGGCCCTGGTTCCGCCCGTTGTGGAGCTTCCTAACATTGGGACCTGGGGCGATGGGCAGCAGGCGATTGGTGAGGGGACTGCAGGTGGCCAGCTGGGGAGTGGTCCTGGGAATGGGGGAAGCAACCAGGCGGGTGTGAGTGGCGATGAGGGAGGCCAAGGCCAGCAGGGGACTGGCAGTGGTGATGGGCTGTTGATCAACACCGGTAATCCGGACGCTGTCATCAACGGTGTTCCCGTGATGCCGCTCGGGCAACCGGCTCCGGCTGTCGTCTCCCACGCAACGGCGAACGGCAACAACCACCCCGCGATGACCGTCACCATCACTGGAGGGGACCCCAACCACCCGAACCACCCAGACAACGCCGCGGCGGATATCGAGGAGGATACGAACATGCCCTTGGGGAAGCGGATCAGGGCGCGCGCATATCTCGCGCTTCGGCTGGACAGGGTTGCGGCTACGGTGTTGAGGCTGCGGGATAAGCTGGTTGGACAGCAGGCCCCGAACACCTCGGAGCTGAGTACCCTTGCGAATGCATCAGGGGCGCTGGGGGTGCCTGAATAAGTGGGTTGACGGGTGTCGGGTGGTGGGTGTTGTCTTGTTTTATGTCCCAACCGTTCCCTAGTCTCGTACTGTCTTCGGGCCGGAGGGGAGCGACATGGAACTAGCAGCTTGATGCTTGGACAGCGGGACTAGATGCAGCTCCTCGGGCGTCGGGGTCATGGAGGGATCAGCGATTACAGCGTAATGACTCTATCAGCGGGATTGGCGGACCTGGGAGCCCTTAGGTTACGTCTTCCATTGTGTTTTCTGTAGTCGAATTCATCATGTTCGGCCACGCTTGCGACCTTTTATACGGTAGCATCTCTGTCATGCGTTGAGTTGCGTCTGCCGTGTAAGCGGGCAGGTGAGGTACTACACGACTACGCTAACCACGACGGATGCTGTGCTTCCACCTCGGGGTACAGTGGGTGTTCCCGGAGTGTTCAAGAAGACGTGGGTGTACTGACGCACTCGGGGAGGGATCTGTACGGTTGGGCGAGCCCCTTTGAGATTCCGAGAGAGGGGTCTAGACAGCTAACTCTGTACGACGGGCGAGTTCTCCTGTGCGACCCCTTGTTCGCTACCGCGCCCCTTGAGACCGTGGGAGACGCCACTGGCATATCATTTACCCTTGCACCCTTGGCGTCGTCCAGTCTCATCTCGCATCGTCTCCGTGCGACGCGGCGTCACGATGGGCTCATCCCGCCACGGCATCGCCCTTAAGCGAGATTCCACACGGGCCCTTGTGGTATATAGGTTTTGAGCCTATGGTAGCCAGCTTTGGAGTGGTTATGACGGCTGATTCCTGGGGTTCCGTGGGCTATTTCAGGGGGAAGGCCCGCGGTGGAGTCTGAGGTCGGGCATTTACATGCCTTGCTGGAAGTGGACTCCTCCTTCCCCATTGACCTACACTTTGTTTATCTGGATGTCACATCGTCAGTAGCTAGCCTCTAGATCTCCCCATTCTTCCTGCGGGTCCAGGAGCATAGTCTCCGGTCGGTATAAGTCAAACAGAGGACGAGAAACAACCTCCCACCAGGTATGTGCATCCTCTTCCCCCCAACACCGCTCCTACACCCAGCGGCATCCCTTCATCTCGCGAGCCTCCATCCTGTCTCTCTTGTCCTCAGCATAGATAATGCCAGCCGCCGACCCCGGCACGTGAGCTCTGGCGGACGGGCCGGTATTGTGCGTCTCGGGCGGGCTGCCGCAGCGGTGTAACCCGTGGACGGGCCCATGCCGGCGGGTCGAGTGACGGGTGGGTGGACTTACATGTTAAGAAAGAAGGTTCTTCTCGTCACGGGGGGGAGGGAACGGGTTGAGGATGGCGGGGGAGAGGGGAGAGGTATAAAGGGTTAAAGGGCTCCATAGGTTGATCAGGGCATCACGAGGTCTCGATACGACTAACAAAGAAGAGCAGCCGAAGATGCCGTCCCAAATCAGCACAGGAACGGAGGTCCCCGCCACAGACCTCCCCTGCCAGGAGGCCACTCTCCACGTCCAACCCCCCAGCCCACCCCCGCGCTTCAGGCCCTGCATCGCAACAATGTCCATAGGCCATCCCACCAAACACTCCCTCATCACCAAGCTCCGCGCCGCGGCGCACGCGGGCTTCGAGGGCATAGAGCTCTACTGGGACGACCTCGCCGCCTTTGCCTCGACCCTCGGCTCCGGATCCCAGACGCTGACGGCCGCTAGCACGGTCGTCCGGCTCGTATGTGATGAGCTCGGCCTCTCAATAGTAGCGCTTCAGCCGTTCCGGGACTTTGACGGGCTTGAGGAGGGTCCCGAGAAGGAGGCCCGCCTGCGTGAGTTCAGCATCTGGTTGGCTTGCGCCTCGAAGCTGGGGGCGCGCATCATCGGTGTCCCGGCGTCCATTGCCCGCGACAACCGCTCGCCAGACAGCGCGGCGGCGGATATAGCCCTCCTAGCGGACCTAGCGGCGCAGAACGACCCCCCCTTGACGATAGCGTAGGAGGCGCTCTGCTTCTCGGCCTTCAACTCGACGTGGCAGCGCGCGTGGGACGTCGTCTCCCGCGCGGGGAAGTCCAGCCCTAACGTCGGGATACTAATGGACACTTTCAACATTGCGGGGGCGGTGTGGTCGGATCCGTGTGGGGAGGGGGGGCTGAGACCTGACAGGCACATGATGCTGTCGCGGTATCAAAGGGAGATGCCGGGGTTTGTACCGGCGGGGAAGGTGGCGCTCGTGCAAGTTGCTGACGCGGAGCTTCTAGAGGGTGTGGATGGGGGGCATGTCCTCGGCGCCCCGACGAAGAAAGGGTGCCTGAGGAACTGGAGCCGGAACTGTAGGTTGTTCCCGATGGAGGAGGGGTTGGGGGGGCATATGCCCGTCGTGGAGATCCTGGGAGCCCTGACGAGGCGAGGGGAGGAGGGGGGCGTCGGGTATGAGGGGTGGGTTAGCATGGAGGTTTTCACGCGGAGCACCGAGGGCGCGGGGGAGGCGTGTGTTGAGTGGCATGTTGGGAGGGCGTGGGCGAGCTGGGTCCGGTTGAGGGATGCTATGGGTTGGGAGTAGGACTGGGTTTCTGGATGTGTCGAGCTTGAACATGCTGGCACTGGCCTCGAGGAACGTGTGGGTGCTGGTTGTATGGGGTGGATTTATGGTTAGAGTTGATCACGCAGGCTGCTTGCTCGCTTGCTGCTCAATGGTATGGCTAGTCGGCAGGCATCAAACAAGGTCCATGTCCGGGGCGTGAGGATCATGTGTATTCGAGCTGACCTGCCACACGGAAACATGAGCCACACGGCTACCACGCGGAAAGAAGTTACGAATTCAAATCGAAAACAGGGGTATATCATCCAACAAGCCTTAACACGCAGTTCGCATCTCTCCATCCACTCCGGCCTCTCCTTCCCAGACCCCTCCCACCTACGTCTCCTTATACAAATTCAACATCCCCCCCCTCACACTCTCCATCCGCTCCCTCAACTCTCTAACCTCATTCTCCAACGCCGCGTTCCGCCCCTTTAGCTCCGCCACCTGCATATCCCGCCTGTCCAGCAGCTGGCGGAACATCTTCCGCTCCGCCACCGCGCTCTCGGCCTTCATGGATATTCTCTCCAGGTGCACCTGCAGCTGAGACGAGGCGGAGGGGTCGAGGTGTGGGGTTACGAGCGCCAGGACGGAGGATATGTCGGTGTTTATGGAGGCGGCGGTGTTGGCGTTGGGGGTCTGAGCCGTCTCGGGACCCGTGTTGTTCTTGGGGGTCTGCGGGTTCGAAACGGGAAGGGAGGGCGTAGAATCGAGGCGGTGGCGTTTCGCGCCGACGGAGGACCTCGTCGACGGGGTCGGGAGCGCAGACGAGGGCTCGGGACGCCGGCTCGGGGTCGCGGCGGGGGCAGCCGGGGGCGACATGTTAGTCCGGCGGGACGCGGCGCTGAGGATCTGCTCGACTTGTTCCTCCTCGCCGGAGGAGAAGTCGGAGAGGGAATACTCGTCGTCCTCCCTTGGGCGCTTCGGCGGGCGGCGGATCGGCGTGATGGGCGCGGGTTCGGCACGTCTGGTGGGAACCCGGGGCGTAGACGGCGCATCCTCCTCTCGCTGCTTCCGTCCGCATTCTGGCTCTCCTCCGTCAGCCGCCCGCGAGGGCGATGCATCACTGCCAACCTCCATCACGTCCCCCCCCCGACTAGGCGTCTCCTGCCCCGCCCCCTCCGCATCCGGCTCCCTCGCCGCGAAAAACTTCCGTATACTCTGGTCCCTCCGCCTCGGAGTCGTCGAGGCCGGCGCGCCGGCATCCCCCACGGCGGCCGCACGTTCGTCCGCCTCCTCGGCCCAGAGAAAGAAGTCGCAGTCGTCATTCTTTTCGTAGAATCGGCACGAGTAGAAGCGGCGGCCCTTGCTGGGGCCGTCCTTCTTGACGACCAGGGACTTGGCGCGGGCGCGGGGCTTGCAGTTACCTGTTCTCGCGTGGCCCCGGGCTCAGGAGCCCCGGGTCGCGGGGTTAGCTTGGAATTATGCGGGGCGGAGCTTGGGCTTGGGGTTGAGCGGATTCCCAATCGGGTTAAATGACGTACAGTACCACTTCCCGTTCGAGTAGAGGCCGTCCTCCTGAGCTTTCTTCGGTGGAGTAGATGGCGGTGGGTTCTCGGGCGCGACCTCAGGGTTGCCGGTGTTTGTGGGCGCGGGGCCCTGGCTGATGAGGCCGCGGCGTTTGCGCGGGAACATGAGGGTCAGGCCGGCGCGAAGCAGAGGGTGATAAACGAGTATCGTCGTCGGATTCGCAAGACGCTGGGCATGGAGCTCAGCAGCCGCGTTGCTTCGAAGAGACGGGGTAGCTCAAAGCCGGGGAAGTGGAGCTGCGAGGTCAGTGGGACGGGACGCAACCCCTCGTCTTCACTCCCGCATCTCGTTGTCACGTCAATGCGCCTGCAGCGCTTCCATGGATTCCCGATGCGGGTTGGCCACTTCGGATGACGAGCACCCGCGGCGGCGTTATGCAGGCCTGGGAAACAGCGGCCACCATTGAGGTTCAGGGTGGAGATACGCGCGCGCGGGGGGCTTTTTGCTGTGGCTCGGCCAGTGAAGATAGCGCCCGAGGCGGTAATTTTGACCTTGCCCCGCCTCGACAGTGGCTTCGGGCCGCCTGCGGAACTGCTCCGTACCGAGATCAGTAAATATGACGGTAATTATGGGAGGATTGCACTCCGTCCGAGCTCTTGCTTCTTCCATCTCCATGGCTGGAAGCCCGGGAGGGAATCGGCGCGAGCGAGTGAGGAGAGTTCCTCGCCGGGGTCCGCTGCAACCCACCCTCGGACCCTTGTGCAGGGTCCAGGGGTCTGCACGCGAGCAAGCGTTCTTGGCTGGGCAGGACCCCTTCTTGGCGGAGGCACTGGCACGCCGGATCTCAGAAGGTGACGGCGCCGTCCCGTCCGCTGCCGAGCTGCGGCAGCATGTGAATACTCGGTGCGTGATCGCCGGCCGCCCCCATTGTATCATCTCGATATGTCTGCCGCGCGCATCATGAGCTCCGCTTCCTTGGATTGGAGTCCGTCTCGCGCTCCGGGGCATTGTCCGCGTAACCGGTCCCATCCATCCCATCCGCCCTCCCCTGGCCAAGGACGGGGCGATGGGGCTGGCATGCGCTCGGTCACACAGCAAGACAAAAACAGGCATACCCAGACTTGCAGAGTAGGATGCCGTGATTGCCATAATTACCCGTACGCATTGCCAAGGGGCGGGAATGGGGCGGGCGTTCGTAATCGTGCGACCGACAGCTGTCACTATCCGTGATGCTCTGCGGCAGCTGCAGGCCTCCAAGCCGCAGCCGGGTAACAGTGACTTGAAAAGTCGGGCTGGCAGGGGGCTTCCCACCAAGTACTTGGTACTCGGCACCGAGATCCACCACTTCGCGGCGGCGCAGGCGGAGCCGGCGGTCTCAGCTTGCGCACCGCTCTGGGAAGCCGGCCTCGTGCCCCACTGCTCCCCGCCGACCCAAGCGTCTCCGGGCCCCTGCTAATATTAGGTCTGACGAAACACGGCCGATCATCTACCATCCTGAAACAACCACTCCGAGATTTTATCTGCTCTGTGGAGCTTGTGATGAGGGCTATTATGTCAGGTATTGGCGCCGCGCCGACGATCCTCCTTCGCCCCTGTTAGGTGATGCGACTTTCTCGGCCGCGGAGTCGGCGCCCCGATGGAGAAGGAGGTACGTACGTGTTAACAATGGGATGGGGAAGGGAGGCGGCTGCATCATTCCATTGACACCTCGTAATTGAAGGCGGCAGCGCAATTTGCCAGCTCCGTCTTGTGTCAGTGACTACGCCCCAGATGTCCCTCCCACGGTCACGAACACGACCCGGCGGCGGGGCCATCCGCTTGTCCCTTCGTATCCCAAGCGTCCTGCTCGTACTTGTGAGAATCTCACGGCTGCCCTGTCTCGTATTCTCCCCGTTGCCCTTGGCTTGCTCCCCGTATCCACGCTAGCTGTGTTGAAGCTCGGAAAGGAAACACCTGGCTGGCAGACGAAGCGAGAGATACTTTGTGCTCAAGGAATGCGCACAGCGGGGGGACAAAGCACCCGCCCCCACATGCTCGCCCCCTCGGCTCTGCTAATAGGCGCTATCAGGCCTCGATATCAGCGCCATTCCCCTCAGTAACGTTCCACCCCCTGCCCCTGTGCCTTACGCACTGAGTGGCCAACCGCGGTCGTCTCCCCGCCCCAACACCCCGCAAGCCCACCCACGGCCTAATTCCCCGTCCAAGCTTGCGTCGCCATCAAATTCGTCCTTGGAACGGCGATTCCAGCAATCCTGGGATTGTCCGTGACGAATGGTACATCACGCCCTCCTCCCTTCTTTCCTCCACCGGTGTTTTTTTGCCATCCCAACGCCGCCCTATCGATATCCAAAGGCAAGTACGACCGAGATCGTGGCCACACCATCGTCATACAACGTGTTAGCGCCTTCCCCAGCCAGCCCGTCGCCCCTTCCCCACATCGTCATCTCGCGAGAGAGGGAAGGAGTGAGAGCCCACGCACGGTAGCTGCCACCATGACGGACCCTTCCTGCCTTAGTTTGCTTCCCTGCGTCGTCGCTGACTTCTCCTCTCAGGCCCTCGCACACATGAGCACATGACGTCGGGCTTCTCTTTCGCCCCCGAAACCACCCACCCTACCACACGCTATGGAGAACGAGTCGTCGCCCTTTGAAGACGGCCGAGGGGGTTCGCGGAGGAACCGCTTCATGAAGAAGCTGTTCCACAAGGACAAGGCCGACGGCACTCAGCAGGGCGACCTCGACGACTTCTTCCAGACGACCTCGGCCGACACTCTCGACGTCAAGAACGCCGTCCCTGCGCCCCCCGCTCCGCTCTCATCCACTCCCTCGACCCGCTCGCGACCCAAGCTCAACATCGCCAACGCCGCGCGATACCCCCAGGCCATCCCGGTCCAGCCTCCGCAACAGAACCTCCCCGTGCGGCCCCCTCCTATAAGTCCCGCCCGCCGACCCGCGCCGAATAGAAAGGGTCTCCTCGTCCGCTTCGTGGATACCTGGCCGGATGTTATTGGGCAGGGCGGCGATGAGTGCCCGGAGCCGCCCATCGAGGTCTCCAAGCGCAGGAAGTCGCAACGGCGCCCCGCCCCTCCTCCGCCGCCACACCGCTCTCCTGGCACGGTCCGGTCCCCGGCCGATGGGCCTGGTGCAGGATCACCAGGGGATGGCCCGTCCGGTCAATCGCCGCAATTTCTCCAGGTGAACCCAGGCTCTGGCCCGGACGAACAAGGCACCATCAGCCCCGGGAATGCAAGGGTGTCTAGGTTCCTCGACCCGTCGGGTGCCAAGGACGATATCAGGCGGTCCTTTATCGACATGCACCAGGCCCAGATGCGGGAGGCTGAAGGGAGGGCTCTAGCGGCTGCCGCCAAATCTGGCAATCCGGAGTCAGCAACTGTTGCCGTGGATGAGACTCGCCCCGAAGAACCTCGCAGCCACCCGACCGGACACGAGCCCCTTACGCTCCGAACCCCACCGTCGATTACCGAATCCGCGCTTGCGAGAGAGCAACCTATCCAACCTCAAAGGGCAAATGCCCAAAGCCCGGCCTCGATGGATTCGGCTGCATCTAGTAACTACAGCCAATCGTCCACTCTGGACAACTCACCCCGTCCGGACAACTCCCCACGCCAGGGCAGCCTCGCCGCTTCGCCGTCGGCTATGTCGAATCTCTCCGGAGCGAATCCATACGTATCCTCTCCCAATGCACCGTCTCGCCAGGGCAGTCTTCTCAGCCAGACGGAGCGATTGATGTCTGCGACAAGACAGCCATCGTTTAGGGGAATACAGGACGTTGTGCAGGCCGCCGGAGATGACGCCCTCGATACGTTTGTAGCCCGCACAAGACATCTCTTTGAGCTATTCCGGCTCCACGCGGAGACCGTTCGGCCCATTTCCGCGTCAATGCCGGCGCCCCTCGCTCGCGCGTCGTTGTGGTGGTTCCTGAAGGGGAGAATGGGTCTCGAGATGGTAATCCGCAGCCGCGAAGGAGGCGACTCGCAAGCCCAGATGCGGCTTGAGATGGACCGTCAGCAGGCGTATGCGAACCTTGCCAAGGGCTACTGGCTATCGGAGATGGCCATCCCCGAGGTTTTGGAGGGCCGTGGCCTTCAACTAGAACCGGATGTCGAAGACGCTCGCCGTGCGCTGCAGTCGAACCTGAGAAAGATAACCATGTCGATGAAGAGGAACGGCATGTTACCGCCCACCGAGGCGTTCCTACCACAGACGGTTGACAAGTCAATCTGGGTCGAGTCTCCGACCCTGAGCCAGGACATTGTTGCACTACTGACGGGCAGCGCCGGGTCGGGAATGACGATAACGCAGCGCACCACGTCCCACCTGACGATGGTGGAATCACTGCCTCTGGGCGATACGAACGAATACTTCAACTACAGCCGCATCGCCGTGGATGCCTACCTCATGGAGCAGGGCAACGAGTCTCAGCGGATTACCCTCCCCTCCCTCCTTTCCACCGTACGGCCGCTAAGCCAGTCGAGCCTCTCGTTTATCCTCTCGACCCAGTGTGGCCAGGTCCAGCTGAAAATACAAAGTAACAAGGCCCTGGGACCCACGTGGGAAGACGTCCGCTGGGTCCCTGACGCCAACGTGGTCAACGTACGGCTCCCGCGTGGCTTCAAACTCGATATCCACTGCTCTCGCCAAGATTTCGGCATGCTGTGGAACATGTACGACTTTGGGAGGAAGGTCCAGGCGACACTATACCCCCGGCCCGACGAGCTCGTCGCATTCCAGACAACACTGACGGAGTTTGAGTACCTGGACTCTGATCCAAAATCGCGGTCCTTCCCCCAGGATACTCAGCGGAACTGCGAATTGGCACTTTTCGAAAAGATAGAGAAGGAGTCTATAGCTGGCGGCACGCGCTCCCTACACCGGGGCTGCCGCATCGCCGTCATCACGGGGCCGCACACCAGGACCTTGAGCGGCGTGAACCAGACGTACCTGCCGATCAACCCCATAACGTTTGCGTTCCTCCGGGGAAATAGCGGCATGCCGGCGTTAGATCTCAGGTTTGATGATGGGAAGCGGAGGGGTCACATGATCCTCGCATTCAAGGACGAAAAGGATCGGTTGGAGTTCCATAAGCTATTCACCGGAGCCAACGTCCGCAACGACGAGGTGGTCGTTGTCAAGGTGCCAATCGCCGGCTTCAAGCTATCGCAGCGCCTGGCGGACGCGCAGGGGATGGCGGGATTCGAAAAATTCCCTTGGAGTGTAGCCAAGGTTGTCAACGACGAGAACATGGGAGAAGAGCCACCGACAGTTCTCTCTGATCACTTGCGAGTGTGGATAGATTTCAACCTCGGGACGATAACTGACAGGCTGAACATGGCGCCGGGCGAGTTCAAGTTCCGGCTGGAGGTTGGGGACTCGAAGGTTCTGCGGGTTATACGGCAGCCGCAGCAGGATATGACGATCGGGTTGTCGGAGAGCCACGTTCCCAAGGGCGCGATGAGGGACATCACGCAGTGCTTGCAGGTGGTGTCGAAGACGCAGACTGTCCGGTCATATTCGTTCCAGACTACGAAGGACCTGCACCAGTTCCAGGCGGCCCTGACGGGATTCAGAGTGATATTCGACGCGGTGGCGGCAACGTTTGCGATATCGCGGCGGCGGATGGTTGTGCCGATCCACAAGAAGTGGGAGGCCGGGCGGACGCGGATACAGGTGGTACAGCAAGACAAGGTGATGCAGATGCTCGTCTTCTTCGAGGAGTTCCACCACGGGCACTGCATGGGGTTCGTGCTCAAAGGCACGGACGTGTTCGAGGCGTTTGGGCGGAGCAACAAGGCGGGGCTGAAGATGGTGGACGCCAAGTTCCCGCTGCCGCGGAGGGGGGACGAGGGCCACAAGAAGGACGTGGTCGGGAATCCCGACGAGGCGGCGTTTGTGTGTCTGGACCTGCCCGAAATCCCGGGGGAGCACGATGACATTACCATGTTGTTTGAGTCCGAAGAAGGTGAGTCATCCCGCCGTAGTGATGAGTCGAGACGAGATGCTAACGAACGTGGCCAGACCGAGACAAGCTCTGTCAGGTGCTCCCGGCACCGGTGAAGGGATCGAGGCTATCTAGGATCAAGTGAGGCGGCGACGATGACTCTGCATGGGATGATAACTAGGGAGGTGTATGACGCTTGGATGGCGGTGGAGTCGACGCGAGACGGCGGAAGGTACAGATGAATATCATGTTAGATACCCACCAACGGCGATGCTTACGGGGAAGAGCGTTTCGAGGAATGGAAGGGCAGTCGACGGGTGGCCGAGACGTATTTGAAGTCGGTGCGCACTAGTGATGCGTGTGCTTGTCGTGTGGGCTACCTTTTCTTGAATTGTATATATGTAGGGCCCTGAGATATTAGATGGCTAAGTGGCTGTCAAGGCCGTTGCTACGGGGCGCGGAGGAGGGGCGGAGGATAGTGGAATGAAATGCGGCGTGGCTGGCTGTTTCCATGCGCGACATGAACTTGCGATGCCCGAGCGGCGGTATTACTTGTAGAGTCGCAGCCGTAGAGTCGTATCTGACATGCCAGACTCGGAGTTAAATCCTCGCGGGCATGGGGCTTAATGCCAACATGTGTGACTTGACCATGGCTCTGCAGATCTTGCAGGAGTTTAGATGGGCGGATGCTACCCTGATGCATGGGGGAACATGGAAAGAAGGGCGCGGCCCCGCCCATCATGTCCGGACTTGGACTTACACGTGGGGATGGTTAATGGCCCGGGACGCGGGCCTCAAGATGTTGGGCGTTTGCTTTCGGCGTATAAGTACGTAACGGCTTCGTTATGGCTCGGGTCTTATACGAGGGTACGAGGTATGGATACTTGTCTGCAACTGCAGCGGGTCCCACTTTACGGGTGCGGCGTTGCAGCACATGGCGACACTGGGGCGCATCTTGCACCTTTTTTTACGTTCCTCGTTTCCGAGGCGCCTTTGGATTCTAGTGCTTTGTTTTTGTTAAAAGAAATAAGAACATATCAGAGGGGCCCGTAGGTGTCGTGGCTCTTGTCTAGCCTTCTAAAACCGCTAGCTAGGGTCTCGGCCTACCACCCGCTACGTCATCCCCCCGTCGCCGATACCCCAGCACCTCGGCCGCCCGCAGTGGACGCCTCCGGGGGGCCCTTTACTCGGTAAGCAGCGGTGATGCCCACCCACCCCCCCCCCTGTAAATGCGGTTCCCCCCTCCCCGGTCATTGACGTAGTACAACGCACACACCCCCTCGGTGCCTGACCGATCCTGGCCCGCTCCCCTATGGGGGGTCAGCGGATGTCATTTGCCTCTTATGGAGGAATTACGTTAGTTGACATGACGAGTGTCGGGTGTCGTCCGAGGGAGCGGTGGGGAGTGACGGGGGGGGGGGGGGTTCYWAARAGGGGAG
>JAGFNX010000087.1:0-89942 GCA_017657125.1 Scopulariopsis brevicaulis | reverse complement strand
ACCCAATCCTGATGCTCCCCGGGATCAAGCCTCACCCCGTCCCCGACCTCCTCAACCTCGACCTCAAACGCAAACCTGCAAAAGATCCTCCTCCCAGTCCGATTCGTAAACATAGACCCGGGGCCCCTCCCCTCCCCCTCCGTCACGACCCCCACCACCCTCCCCGCCCTCAGCCCCGTCTCCTCCCACAGCTCCCTCGCCGCGGCCCCCAGGAGCGACGCGTCCTCGGGGTCCGCCGCGCCGCCGGGCGTCTCCCACCTGTTGGGCATCGAGTCGTGCGCCGCGCGCTGCACGAGGAGGACGCGGCCCTCGGCGTCGAAGACGTGCGCGCCCGTCGCGAGGCCGTCGAAGTGCTTGTCGTTGTCGAGGAGCCATTGGGCGGCGGGCTTGTCGTAGGGGGATAGCGATGGGGGGAAGGTGAGGGAGAAGGGGGGCGGGGGCCCGCGGTTGAAATGCGGCGTCGTCATTGTTCTAGGGTGCGGCGCCGTGAGGTGTTGGAGTGAGGACGTTGGGATCTCGAGGTTGGGTTTGCGGTGGGAGGTGTGTGGGGTTTTAATAAGGCTGGAGGAGGGGGCGGAGTGGGCCAGGCTGTGGTGTGCTGCGTGATGGAGGGAAGGCTGAGAAGTGTGGTGTTTCAGGTGTCCCTCGTGCGAGGGATGCTTTAGGCAGCAGCCTCCTTTCAAGATATAGCTGAACAAAGATACTGGACTACGGGTGTTCGTGGCAGGAACTTGTTCCTAGCGTCCATAGCAAAGCGTTCCCGAGACGACCCAATCCGCGCATAAACGACTTCCGATTCCTCTACCGCCACGGGGTGTGATAACAATTCGTATCAGGTCTATGGATCGTGACTAGGCCGGGGCGACCGTCTGGCTGCTACCGGACAAGGTCCTTGTCCCAGTAACCGTGTTCTATCCTCGTTGACTCCAAACCAAAATACCCGAAGCGCCGTACACGCTTCCGGATGCCCAACAGGAACCTTTCCCCGCCCACCCTGTCGCTTCAGGTGAGGCGATCGCCGCCTCGCCGCAACAGGGCTTCCTCTCAAGTCCCACCTGCTCGCTTCAAGTCCCATTTCCGCGCCTCAGCGTCGCTATGACGCGCCAGAGGGCGAGATGAGGACCACGCTGTCACCTGTAGTCTTCGTGAGCATCCAGACACACTCCCGGGCCTCGGGACAACATACCTCTGACAAACAGCATCTCCGCTTTCCGACTCACAGTCTACAAGCGTCAGCAATCCCATCCGCGTCCGCCGGGATAAACGGACCTCACCTTGGGCTCACCCTCCTCCTCCTCCTCATCCTCCATCACGTAAATCGTCTCCTCCACGTCGCCAAGCACAATGTTGCAATGGCTGTCGTAACCCTGCCACATTCCCCCCCATCAGCACTCACTCCAGAACCCCCGGTAAAGGTGGGGCCAGACTCACGTATAGCTTCCCCTTGAGCTCCCGGTCACCCCTCAGCTTGACAAAGACCACCTCGTCGAGTAGGAGCCGCACGAGGTCGAGCGGCTCCGACACGTGCGTCGGCTCTTCGCCGGCGTCCGCCATTGTGGGAAGGGAATCGGGTTGGATGGGGGCGGTGCGGGATGGGATGGCGCGATGCGTGTGGCCTTGATGGATTGCTGGGCCCGATGATCGTGTGGTGAATTCAGTTTGCTTGATCGGGATGAGTGTCGCGGGTGAGGGCCTCGCACTTCACACTGTACAGTATATGGCCCGTGCACAAATCATTAGAACAGTGTATAATGACATGAAAGACGGTACGTAATTACTGTACGCGATGTCAACAACGCATCGCTTTCCTATCCCAGCCACGTGATAGGAGCCAAGACACCAGAATCCGGGGAAAGCGGGGGTGCGGGTCTGCGCTAACGAGAGACATGGACCCCAGGGCGGAATAGTAACCTTACACTCCAAGCTAACGGCGACGGCGGCGACCGTCGACACGCCTTGGAACCGCCATCAATCACTCGCGGCACCAGAGAGCGCATTCTCGACAAGCCGCCATGGCCGCGAACATCGCGTCCCGGGCGCTCGCGCGGCGCGGGGTCCTCTGCGGCTCGCGGTTGGGCACCCCGCCGTGGGTCCTCGACGGGCGGGCACGGGCTTCCCGGCGCCGGTGCGGCCGGGCGCCGTGGGCGGGGAGGGGATACGCGACAATTCGGGAGCCGGGGGATGGAAAGCCCAAGGCGAGCGGCGAGAACGATACGGGTGGTCCGAATGGGGAGGACGGCAATGGCGGGAGGCTCCTTATAAACAAGCTGTTCGACGCGATCCGGGCCGACAACCCCCGGCGGCTGTACCAGATCATGGAGGGCCTGAGAGAAGAGAAAGATTGGCTCCCGCTCCTGGCGCTCCCGGCAGCCGAGTTTGAAGAGCTCTTGCAGTCCCTCGACCCGATGCGGGTGCACGACCGCGTCGACCTCCTCTCCGAGCTCTGTCTCGCCCCGGCCATGATAGGCTACGGATTCGCGGACCATCTCGTCGAAAATCGCGGCTCGCGCAGGATCTACACCCGCGTCTTTCCGACCGTCTACGACATGACCCAGGCGCGCGTGATGGCCGGGATCCCGACCCCGCCGGGCGTCTTCACGGTGCTTTTCAGGCTCGCGGGCGCCGCGACGCGCCCGGGCTGGGGGCCCGCGATCCGCCGCCTCTCCCGGGCCGCCGCCAGGGGGTTGCAGAACACCGACCCGGCCTTCAACTTTCACGGCGCCCTCTTCACCGAGTACATCCGGATGATGTTCCTCACCGAGCGGCTGTACCACTGCTACGATGAGACGTGGATGCGCGTGCGGGCGCGGGACATGCTCTGGTACAGCATGAGGCTCCCGTCCGCCCGCGTCTCCTGGCTAGACCATCTGCGGTTACACGTCCATCAGGGCAAGGGCCACAGCTTCGGGAGCGACCCCAACGACCGGTACGACATGCTACACCGGCGCGTCAGCCGCTGGAAGCCCATGAGGCAGGCGATGCCGCTGTCGAGGCTGCGGGCCGCGACGCCCGACGAGGACCTCATCTGCGCCGCCATTGTGGCCAGCACTCGCTCGGGCAGGCGCATGTTCGTCCAGATTATCCTCCGGGACTTCTACGGCATCGAGACGACCTACTTGAAGAAGGGGGAGGGGTTACTCGTGCGCGGCGGCAACCCCATCCCCCCCGAGTCCCCGATCCGCCCGACGGCAAAGCTCCTCGTGGCCGTCTGCCGCGCGCTCGGCTCCATCGCCGAGCCCGCCAGCGCCATGAAGCTCATCAACCACATCTCGCAACTCTACGACATCCCCGTGCCGGACGAGGTCTGGTCCGAGTGGATACGCTGGGTCTACGTCCACGGCGCCAAGCCCGCCAGTGAAGAGTGGAGGATCGTCAACCGCCCGGGCCCCGCCATCGCCAAGGAGCGGCTGCCCGCCGTGTTGAAGGCGCTCAGGGAGGGCGAGCAAGGCTTCACGCCGCGGTTCGGCGACCTGCTTATAATGGCGAAGCACCGCATCTCGGAGATCCAGCTGGTCAAGGCGCGGAGCATGCTGCGGCTGGCAAAGGCCATCTACGACGAGACGCTCCCGGGGCTCGAGGCCGCGGCGGCGGTGGAGGCCTCGGCGCGGGCTCAGGGCGTCGCGCTGCCTCCGTACACGAGCCGCCGCACGGCTTACGGGCACCTCTTGACCGAGCGCGGCGTCATGCACCACGAGCTGCAGAGCGTCTGCATGGTGTGGCTGAAGGAGGTGCGCGTCAAGGCGCGGTACAGGACCACGCAGACCGCCCTCGAGGTCCTGGTGCCTGACTTCGTGGCCGAGTTCTGGGACGTCCTGCCGCAGAGGATCGAGTACCGCACCAAAACGGGCGACGTCTTGATCGAGCACGACGAGCCGCGGGTCGAGCTCACTAAACAGCACGTGAAGTCGCACAACATACGCATGGGCGCCAACGTGCGGGTCAAGGCCGAGGCCGCCGCTGTCGACGGCGACGCCGCGGCCACCACCGACGGAGCCGCGGAGAGACCTTATGGCGGATACTGGGACCAGGAGGCCCAGCCCGGCAATAGATACTGGCAGGACCAGGCGCCGGACAGCGAAGCCCCGCGTGGCCAAGTCCCGCGCGGCGAGGCTCCGGACCCAGTCCAGCCCGACCAGGCGCGGCGCAGCGAGGCTCCCGACGACGAGGCCCCGGCCCCAGGCACCCCGACCCACGGACGCATCCCCGCCGACCAAGCCGAACCCGACGCCAACTGCGAGTGGATCCGCGAGACCCACGTCATCCAGCACGTCGGGAGCAGACACGTCCGGTCGCCCCTCCCGCGGCCCAAGACGACGGCCGTCGACGGGCAGGAGTGGTGGGTCGGCATGCGCCGCGCGCTAGTCATCAGGGAGAACGGCAAGATTTGGATGGACGAGGCGCGGAGGGGCGGGGAGCTGCGCGCGGACTGAGGCGCGCCTTTTGTTGCGCTTGGGTTTGGTGGGCGTCTCGGGGGGTCTGGGATGATTTTAGGGACGGGGGGGTGGGATATCCGTGGTGGTTCGCCAATTTATTCTTTTGCTCTGGAATTAGCGCTGTGTCTATTAGATGCTGTAAATGTTTGATGTGTCCAGGACTCCGTGTTCCAAAAAACTCCGCCGGCGCCCACTTGGGCTCCGCCCGTTATGTACAGCGACGTGCGCAAGAAGTACTCCCCCATATCCTCCCCAAGACTCAGAGCCATCACCGGACCTTCTCCAGCCTCAGGTCATTCATGACCATGTACCGACTAAACACGATCCACAGCCACCTAAACCACGCCATCTGGCTCACATGCGCCCTCACCATGGCCCCCCACGCCGCCGCCAGCGCCCCCTCGCCCACCAGCTGGTTCACAAACATCAGCCGCCCGGGATGCTCCTTCTCCGCCCTGCCCCTCGCGCTCCGCAGCACCGTCGTGGCCATGGTGAGCGGCACGTCGGCGACGGAGAGGTACTTGCGCGCGACGGAGACGGAGTTGAGCACGTAGAGGTCGACGGGGCAGGCGTAGGCCGACTTGCCCTTCATGAGGTCGGAGAGGAAGGCGCGCGCGCCGTGGTAGAGGGATATGTGGTTCGGGTGGGCGGAGACGCCGCCGGCGTCAAAGGTTACGAGGACGTCGATGGCGGCGGTGGGGCCCGCGTCGCGGGTCTTTTGGCGTACCTGAGGGAGAGTGAAGGCCTGGGAGAGGAGGGCGGCGATCTTTTCCTCGGGCCAGGTGGTGGTCATCGAGTCGGGGAAGTCGTCACTGCGCGAGGGAAGGGGAGGTTAGCTGGCGTCTGCAGGAGGGTCAGATGTAGGGGAGGTGGTGAACGGGAACGTACGGTCTGTCAACAACCCACACGTCCGACTCGGACCTCACCCCCAGCGCCAGCGCGCTCTTGACAAGCTCCTTTTTCCTCGTCTCGCCCAGCCCCTCGGCATTACCTGCGTCGCGTCAGTCAACGTCTCCACAAGCCCAGTTCCCCACCCAGTCCACAAGCGCAACCAAAAAACAAAGCAAAGAGGAGCAACCCACCCGAGCTCAGACACAGTATCTTGACATGGTTCCCCGTCTCGGGCCTTGTCAGCGAGAGCACCGTCGGCGCGAAGAACATGGCCTCGTCGTCCGGGTGCGCGATCAGCAGGCAGATGCGCTTGTTCATGAGGCGCGGGAGGCGCATCTGGATGAGGGAGGCGGTGTATGTGTAGAGGGCCGGGATGAGGACGAGGAGCGCCGCGGCGTAGAGGAGGGGCGACATTGTGGCTGTCTTTCGCTGCTTTCTTTCTCGGACTGATTCGGGTTGCTTGGCGCGGACTAGACGTCGAGCTCGGAGATTGAGGCTCGAGAGGGTTCGAGGTTCGAGGTTCGAGCTGATCCGGTGGGTATCAGGAGCTATACAGGCAAACGCACCGCGAAGCCGTCACGATGCGCAGAGAGGCACTAAACACGTGTCGCGGAAAGAAGAGACCCCGTCAAATGCCACCTTGCGACTTTCCGAGAGGGGCGACCCACCCCGGCTTCCGCACGCCCGCCAAATTAACAAGGGGCAGGGGTAGATGTGGGGGTGACAAGAGTTTCTGTCCGGGGGGAGATTGGCGACGAAGATGGAGTTTGATCACGCGTGACGCGGTGTCGTGCGGAACTTTGCTGGGATCAGCCGGGGACTGCCTGCTTGTGGTTGGACGATCTGCTCGGGAATGGCAGGGTCTGCAGGGTCTTTGGCCTGATGTCATCGGCGGATTGGGTGTGTGGGTGCATAACCCAGCGTTATTCACCTGTAATTACCTCGTATGCAGAGAATCCGGGAGTTCAGCAAGCCCCACTCCGGCTCCTCAGGCGACGAAGTAATCCAGTGTCCACTCAGAGCACGCAGAAGCTCAACACAGGCCCCACTTCTCAGACGACCACCAGCAACCAGCGCCGCACTGTGCTTTCAAGCTCCTCCAAGCTCCAACCCGAACAACCACAAGTCCACGACAACCCGAACCCGCGAACCCCCAAACACGAAATTACGAGCCGTACCTGCTCCCCGCAACCGCCGAAAATGGCCCGCAAGCGAAAAGACCCAACGGAGATAAAACTAGCCCACCCCTCGCGCGCCGAGCCCACCGAGAAGACACTCCTCCAATGGGCCGAGGAGCGCGACCTCTTTGCGCAGGCGCGGCAGCGGGAGCGGGGGAAGGGGCCTTCGGCCGCAGACGCGGACGCGAAGACGACGGGCGCGGGCAAGAAGGCGAGACGATGGGATGCCAAGACGGGGGTGGAAGTGAAGGAGGGCGAGGGGGAGGAGAGTGAGGGCGAGGACGAGGACGTCTTTACGCCGGGGCAGGAGAGGGTGTTTGAGGCTATATTGTGGTCATTCACGATCTCGACGGTGCATTTCATGCTCGATGTGCTGGTGCAGAATCAGTACGCCATTGATATCAAGTGGAGTAGCGTCGTCGTGAGGACAGGGCAGGCGTTCCTAGGTAAGCCCCCCATCCCCTCCTCTCTCCCCCTTCCGTTCCCCAAATACCAAAACCACCAACTAACAAAACAGTCTTCCTCCTCCTCCTCTACCCCTTCCACCCCCATCCCTCCTCGCCCTCCCCAATCCCCCTCCTCCCCGCCCGCTACCAGCACCCCTTCCGCCAAGCCCTCTTCCTCCTCTTCGGCACCGCCGCCGGCTGCTACCTCATCCACCTCACAAACACCTCGGGCCACCTCGCCGTCATGAAGCGCGCCCCGACGCTGGGTTGCCTCTGGGTGTGGGCCGTCGTGGAGATGGAGTTGGGGCTAAGCGTTTTGAGCGTTGCGGTTGCAGGGGGGTTCTTGTTCTTGGGGGGTTATGATTTCAAGTAGTTCGGGGCAAGCATTGTTCTCCATCGGTTGTTCTTAGCATAGCTCGAAGTTTTACTGGGTGTTCGGATACAAACTGGATATGGGCGGAGGACGGTAAAAAAAAAAAAAAGCAGCCGTGGGTATCTATCATCGTGACATACATACAGCGTACATGCGTGATCTCGTGGCAGCCATGACACCCCTAAACGGAACCAACCGCCAAGCAGATGAAGAAATGGACGAAAAAGCAACCACGGGTATGAAGCCCGGACGAGAACCCCGCAACCACCTCACAGCGATGCCGCCGCCTCGGCCAGCACGCTCATTAAACTCGCCGCCGCGCCGCCCAACCCCGCAGCGTAAAGCGCATCCCGGCCAGACCTCTTCCTGTCCCTGTCCCTATCCCGGTGCCCGTGGCCGTGCCCGTGTCCATGCCGCCGCCTATGCTCCCTCTCCCTGTCCCTATCCCTATCCCTCTCTCGGTCTCTGTCGTGATGCCTCTCCCCATCCCGCTCATACTCCCTCTCCCTCCTCCTCCGCCGCCTCCTCCGCCTCCCCTCATCCTCATCGTCCTCCCTCCCCTCGGCTGGCGTCTCGTACGGCTCCGGCCCAAAGTGCACCCTGTTCTCGTTCTTGTTCTTCAGGATCGGCTTCGGGCGGACGGTGCTAGCCGGCGAGGTGACCTCCTCGCCATCGCTAGGCGGCTGCACGATAAACGGATACGACCGCGTGCCCTTCTCCGCCGCCCCATCATCCGCCCTCGGTCGTCGAGGAACCGGCGGCGGAGACTCAGACTCGTCCCCGCTCTCACTCCACTCACTCCCACTCTCGCTCCCTCGATCCGGCTCCCTCTCCCTCTCCCTCCTCTCCCTCCTCTCCCTCCCCCACCCCGCCCTCGCCCTCCTAACCTCCGCACTCTCCCTCGCAAACTCCCTAATCTCCTCCCTCGAAAGAACCCCCAGCACGGCCACGAACTCAGGCCTAGCCTCATACCTCACGCCGGCGCGGTCCAGAACAACAGGGCTGACCAGCTCCCTCCTAATCCGCGTCCACGTCGCGTCGGGGGGAATCTCCCTCCCGTTCCGGTCCGGCCGCAGCCTCAACGCCCTTTGGCCCTCCGCGTAAGACGGCAGGGGCGGGACGAAGCGCGGGGAGGAGGACGGTGGGGCGTGGGGCGCGGGAGAGGAGAGGTAGGACGGGGCTGCGTCGGGGGAGGAGTAGGGGGGTGGGGCCTGGGACTGCAGGGCTTGCATTACGGCGGGGGAGACGTACATGCCGTTGAACTGGGCAGGGGACTCCGGCGCCATGAGGTCGTGCGTTGTGATGAGGGTGCGAGACGGGGAGGAGGATGTGGACTCGTCGTCGTCGGAGTGTTTCGTGGCCAGGGCACCGGACGGATACGGCGGCTCTGCGGGGGGCAGGTATCGTTTGTTCTCCCCGGCGTAGAGCTCATGTGGACTCGCGGGCGGAGGATCGTGGTGTTGGGACATGATGGCGGGCCGGGCCGACTGCTCGAGCAGGCCACGGACGGAGACGGGGCCTTCGTCGAGGGTCTCGGCGGACTCGAGCTCGCGGATGTAGGCCCTCAGCACCTCCTAGAAGACATCAGTAAAGATACACACGCACCAAGAGGGGAGACAGCGGGTAAGTACCTTGTGCTTCCGCAGCACCTCGGGCGCGAAGCCCTCCCTTACGAGCTCATCCCTGAAGCGCTCCCACAGGGCATCCTCGTCGTCGTCGTCCCCGAGCCCAGAGTCCCTCCGCGCAAAGATCTTTTTCGCAATCGCATCGACCTTGTCCTTGATGTCATCCAAGTTCCTCATCCCCTCTCCGCCTCCGCCTCCTCCTCCGCTTC
This sequence comes from Scopulariopsis brevicaulis, assembly GCA_017657125.1. Lineage (NCBI taxonomy): Eukaryota > Fungi > Ascomycota > Sordariomycetes > Microascales > Microascaceae > Scopulariopsis > Scopulariopsis brevicaulis. The sequence continues at coordinate 80,787 of JAGFNX010000087.1, read as the reverse complement.
CCCATCCGCCTGCCCCTTCCCTATCCTCCTCTTCCCCTGCACGCACCGCGTCCGTCTCCCCGCTCTGCAACTGCACCGTATCAAGAAAAAGCTCGACACCAACCCTCACACCCCCCAACCTCCTCCCCACAACCCGTACGACTCCCTCCCTCTCCTCATCCCCCAGCAACCCCCTCTCATCCTTCTCCAGCACAGCCTCAACCTGCCGCAGCGCAAAGTCGCAATCCTCGAGAACGGGCCCCAGCTGCCTCAAATACACCCCCTCCCGCGGCCCGTTGAGCACCGAGTCCGGGTCCGCCGCCTCGAACTTGAGATGCTTGAGCGCGGTGGCGAGGGAGCGTGTGGGCGGCGCGAGGGCGGAGAGCGGGGAGGTCTTCGCGCGGGCCCAGAGGCGGAGGGCCGTGGTTGTTAGGGTGGGGATCTGGGGGGTAGGGTTGGTGGCTGTCATGGGCGGTGGTGGTGCTAGCGCGCGTTGGGGGCGCGGTTTTTTTGATGTGGTTATCGTCGGGTCGGGTGGAGTGTGTTTTGGGTCGCGATGCGGTTTGTTGACTTGCGATCGAGGGGAGAGAGCAGCGTCTAGGTTATGGGATGGCGTTTTCGTACCTGGATCGTGTTTATTTCCGAATCTATATTTCCGTACTTTGATTTCCGAAGATTCAAGGGAAAATGCCGACAAAAAAAGAGGGAGATGTATTGAATGTGCCTGACAAAACGCGAACGAAGACTGGCGATGGGCATCCACAATCCACGTCGAACACGAAGAAGGGCGGGGCGAAATGATGTAAGGCTACAACCAGCGATCCCGACAGGTCACCCACCAAGTCACCCATAACAATACGACCCTCCGCACCTCCCGAGATACGGGGTCCCTCGCCTCCCACAAAAAGCCCAAGAGTCACAAGCGTAATAGCCCACAGCCCAGGCCTCGTGCCAAGCAAAACCCGGTCTTGTGGTCCCCGTCGGAGCCCATGTCTCGAGGCTGACGGGTGGCGAAGGGCGCATGGGGACGTCTGCCGCTCTGCCCTGTGTCACGTCGTCGTGTATGTACCTGCCCTGCCAATCCCGCAACCTGTCCAGGCCCGGGCAATCGTCGAGGGGGCTTCCCGATGCGGGATGGCGCCGCTGTTCCTTCCAGAAGATGCTTCCGGCCGGGAGCTCTGCGCCGCGGAGACGACGGGGACACCGGCGCTGTGGGGGGACGCTGTGGATACCGGGCCGTGGTTCGAGTGGTCTTGGCCGAGAACCACGCCGAGAGTGGGCTCGAGACGAAAGCAGAGAATCGTCCCCTCGTACCTGAGGATGGACATGTGCCTCGGGGACGCCTACTGGACGCGGCAGCTGCAGGTATCCGCAGCGGACCAAACAGGCAGCAGCGCCCCGCTGGATCCCTCTGCCTCCTCGAATACAGTAATACCTCCTCCACCTCTACATCGTTGATCACCACTCCGCGGAAGCGGAAAGTGACACGCACAGCAGGCTGCACCACAATGTTGAATCAGCACGCGTGGACCGCAGACTCCCTCCAAGCCTCACGTCAACCCACGACGCCCGGATTCAGATGCCATGTTCCCCTTGGCGCATGACGTCGCCGCGGCATCACCCGCTCCGCGCTCCGACCCGGCAGACAGGGATTGTCCCAGCTGTGAGACAGGGATCCTCCTTATGGGCAGCTTGCAGATCGAACCCCGGACGGTAAATGCTGATCGGCACCGCAGCCAAGGTTCCCCGTGCGAACCCCCAGGATTGGCTCTCGATAACCACGTCCCATGCGAGTCATATTTCCATCTCCAACCGGAGGCACCCCGAACAGGACCGCGGAAGCGCGAAGCGAGGCTCCGAGATGATCTTCGGGCGTCGGCCAGTCGGCTTCGTTTGTGGAGAGCTGAGCCTGGTCTGCGGTGCTGCGCCGCCTTCCTGCTTGTCCAGAGTTGCGGCTTTCGCCACCGGGCCTCACAGCCATCCCCCTCGGAGCTCGCCTGGCCCCGACAGAATTGATCCTCCCGCAAGGCTCGAAAACGAGGGTAAATGTATCGTCATGTATTGTCATCTAAGTATGCTTCTTCTGCCCGAAAGGCTGGAACTGGCAGCCTCAAGTCCACCACGCACCAGTCTCAATCACAACACCCCTCAACAGACTTCTTCCTCTTGTACCCCAGCTCACGGAACCTCTTGCTTATATACATGTTCATCATCTTCTCCGCTTTCGGCCCATGATAATCCCACTCGTCCAGGAACTCCTCGTGATCGCTCGCGATGTCCATCCCAACGCAGAGCGGACACACGATCGCCCCGCACATCAGCTCCAGCCCAAAGTCGCTCGCCCTGCCCTCCATGCAGCAGGGAGATATAAACCTGTCCCCGTCGCAGAAGCTGCACTGACCGCCTTCAACGCGAGCAATGACGTCTGGGACGGTGAGATCCGCAAAGATGCACGGATGCCCGCTCCCGTCTGCTCTGATGACGACCTGGTAGGTCGTGTCGAGGTGCACGACTCCCGGCGACCGCGTTTTAACCGGGTTCGCATTCCCCACGAGCTTATTCTCCGGCAGCTTATTCTCCGGCAGCTTATCCTCCGGCAGCTTGTCCTTTGACAGCTTGTCATCTAGCAGCCCATCCTCTGACAGCTCGCCATCCCACAGCCCGAACTCGCATTGCTCGACCTCAAGCAGCTCATCCTCCGACTCATAGTCAGAGCAGTAGTCATAAAGGGAGAATCTCTCTACCCTGCTTCGAAACCTCAAGAGCTCCTCGCATTTCTCAAGCATGATGTAGTCGTCGATTTGCAATCCAAAGCCGACCTTCAACTTGACTCCCTGACAAGTCAATACCTTCTCAGTCTCGGTCTCGGATGTCATCTTCGCCTCCACCAGGTCAAACGTATCCCGAGGAGCGCGGCGTGGGGACAACTTGATGATGCGGTCCCACAGCTCGGGGGGCAGCGTGATCCCGCCCTTGGTCGCCACGCTCGTGCTGTCGCGGGAGATGAGGCGGGCAACGTAGTGCGTGGAGAGGGCGCTGGCGTTGAGGATGAGGAGCTTATCGGTCAGGTAAGCGTCCGTGATCTTGCTGAACTGGATGAGCTTCATTTTGACTTGTGATGCCTCGGACCTTGCGTGCTCCTGCGGTTATGGAGTGGGTTGGGAGTTGGCAGGAAAGAGTGAGTGCCCGAATTTAAATCCGACGAGAAGTTGCCTGGTGCTTGGGGGCGAGGAAGCCTAGCAGAGGTGCGGCATCTTCGTCGCTCCTTCCTTCCAATCTTCGTAATTGTGCGAGTTACTGTTTCCTGGGGGGAACGACGAGATGAGGACGTACTTGGCTGTCGCAGAGGGAAGGAGCGACGGAGGGGGACGACGAGGTGAAGGTATACCCAGACTGTCATAGGGAGAGAGCGGGGGGTAAGAATGACAAAGTGAGAAGGTGATGCGTGCCCGCTATCGTGGAGGGAAAGAGCGACGCGGTGGAGATGTGTCCCCACTAACACATGCGGAAAGCACGATGGACGAAAGGAACTAGCTTCCGCAGAGGGAAGGAGCGGCGGAGGTGAAGCGATCACATGGGCTGAGGAGGTATCCTGGCCGTCTCGAGAGGAAGGAGCGATTAGGCGGATGTGATCGACTCGCCTCGAGACGCGGGACTTAGTCAATTGGTCTGTTATGATAATCTTTCGCTGCTGCTTTCAAACGTCCGGCCTCGAATGGTGTAAGGCGTCTCCTGCTGGAGATCTTAACCTCCTGGCCCTGGGATATGTGGAAGCCATCTCGACGTGTAAGCCATCTCTGGCCGACCTTTGCCATTTACCTTCCATGCCATCGCATCTCGAGATGCAGGCCTCCGAGAAGACCTGCATTCCGCATCTTTTATGTGGCCCAGCGGCCCGTGTAGTTTGTCGTCATTCAGACTGCCGTCACTGCCTGGGCATCCACGTCTTGGAGACTCATGAACATGGCTCATCCCATGCTTTTCCGGCGACCAGGTTCGCCTCAGGCATGCGAAATCGGCGATATGGACACCGGTATACCTGCAAACACAGCCGGGCACGGTTGACGGTTAGCTTGTGAGAACCCCAGCTCCATAGCTTCATCCCACTCATCCCAACCACTCAGTAACACCGACCATGTTTTCCAAAGCCTCAAGTTCGTCCCACGATACTCGCTTGAGCCCCTGGCTTCCTGACCAGCGTCATAGCCTTGCTCCCTACTTCCCTCTTTCCCAATCAATTCCACTGGCAGCTCCTACTTTCCTTCCCTTTCCCCGGAAGCCTAGCCTGTCCCGTCGTGTTGGTGTTGGCCATGCCGTGACTCGCGCAGTTACGGACTTCTCGGCGTGACATTACCGATAACAACTCCCTACACCTTCACCAACCAACACACAAGTGTCACACTCTCACACGCCAGACAACCTCACCCCTAAGCATAAATTGAACCTTTTAAAATCCCATTAACGCACTACACACTACAACCTCTCCACGGAATAAGCCCCCACTTCCCGACTGACAAGATGCCCAATCTCCCGCTGCGACCTCTTGACCACCTCCCCTCCAGAAACAACCTTCTCCTTCGACACGGGCTTCCCCGCCTTCAGGCCCACGGGCAACCAGTTCCCCTCGGCCGGCACCCCGTCCCTCCCCTCCTCCCCACCAACAACCCCGCGCCTCCCCTTCTTCCCCAGTCTCCTCACAGCAGCAGAATACCTTACCACCTCGCTCAGCACCCCGCTCAGCTCAACCGCCTCCTGGACCCCCTCAAGCGCAGCGCTCGCCTCCAGCTTCAGCGCAGAGAGGAAGTCCGCCCCGCCCTCGACGGCCATCGCGTCGTTAAGCAGCCACCCCCCGGGCCCTACGGCGTCAATGCATCGCGACAGCAAGCCCGCAATCAGACAGATACTATCGTCCGGCGGCGCCTCGGGCTCGTCCCGCCCCGGGACTGTGACGCCGACGTACTTCGACGTCCACAACCCGCGGACCAGCTCCCCCCTCAGCACAAAGATGAGGGAGAAAGTCTCGTCGGCGCGGAGGTGAGCCCGGAGGGCCCGTACGACGGCCTGCGAGGGGTGCGCGCCGAGTTTCGCGAGCGCGACGGTGAGGCCGCGGGCGCGGGTCGCCGTCTTGTCGCTGAGGTGGTGCTCCGTCGTCTCGAGCTGCCACTCGAGCTGGTCGAGCTCCATGCGTATCGTCTCATCCTCCTCGGTGGCGCCCACGGAGCCGTCCGTCAGGAGGTTAGGGGATTTGAAGGGGTCGCGGACGTAGTCGAGGCTCCGCATAATGGCGCGAACCGCCATGAGGAGTTCCACGGGGCCGAGCTTGGTCACGAGGACGTAGGTGACGAGAAGCTCGAGGGTGGGGTCCACCTCCACAAGGCGGAGGACGAGGCCCTCGGCGAGCGCCGCCTCGAGCACCTCGGGCCCCGGCTGCGCGTCGCGGAAGGCGGCGCGGATGTTGCTGAGCGTGAGGTGCCCCGCCACCACGAGGTAGATGAAGACGTTGCTGCTGGCCAGCAGTAACCTCACCGCTTCGTTCGCATCCTCGGCCTCCGCGTCAAGGGTGATGACGCGGCTGATGGCGTAGAGGGCCCACCGCCTGTCGACGGTCGGGTACTGCGAGGGCCGCGACAGCCACTTCCAGTCTGGCAAGCCCTTGCCCTCCTGCTCGTCGGTGGGGTCCCTAGCCTCCAGTGTCACCTGGAACTTCTCGGCCATGAGTTCCTCGAAGCTCTTCAGATCGTCCTGCGCAAGCAGCTCATCCGCGCGGTCCATCTCCTGCAGGCACGTCTCCATGTAGTTCCCCGCCACGGACCCGGGGAGCAGCGATGCTAGCGCCGAGGACCGCATCCTCTTGCTTGGCCTCGCCTGCAGCGCCTCCCTCGGCGTCCCCTTGCCAATCGAGTCGATGAGGAGCCCGTCTCCGTGGCCCCGCTTGCCCCCGGCCTTGGGCGGCTCCACCTGGACTCCGATTAATAGGTTGTCGTAGAGGCCGACGGCGAGGTCGAGGCGGCGGAAGTAGGAGGACAGGGTGTAGGCGGAGTTGGAGTCGTCGGAGCCCGGCGCGAGGTTCGAGATGTGGACGGGGACGGTGGCTTGGAGGGAGTGGAAGGTGGGGTTGTATACGCTGAGGTGGGTGGGCGAGGCCGCGAGGGTGGAGTGCCCCGACAGGCGCAGGAACGACGTCGCGCCCTGCATGCGCTGCGCGTGCTTCACGGTCGCGACGGCCTTGGTGACATCGTACACAACCAGGACGTCATCCCGGAGCTCGAGGAGTGACCCTGACTGAAGATGAAGCTTGTAGCCGCGCGAAGAATCATCGTCCAGGGGCTGCTGGCTGGGGACGGGCGCGGAGTGTACCTGCAGCATGTGCTGCACAGCTGCCTCGGGCTGCTCGTGCTCCGGGAGTATGCCGAGGATCGACAGCTGCCGCTCGTGGGTGCCGTTACGCACCAGGTGAGACACGACGACAATCGCGTCCGGGCCCCCTTCGTTAAGGCTCGCCTGCGGCAGCGCAGCTGTGAAGCTATCCGCCCGACCGTCGAACACGCCCTCCACAACCTCGCTCGCAGACGTAACGAGAACTGACTGGACGCTGTAGCTAGAAACGGGAATCGACGCCTCGTCGCGCGAGAGCCTGCTAGCCGACTCCTTCCACCGCTGACCCAGCTGCTCGGGGTCGAGGGAGAATATATCGCCGTTAGTGCACACCACCACCAGGTTCCCCGCCAGGCGCTGGGAGCCGTCGGGCTCGGAGACAGGCGCCACGGAGGGCGCCGGGCCGACGTGGCAGACCGGCGACGAGACCTTTAGGCGGCAGGCCTTGGAGGTGGACGTCGTCTTGCCGGTGCCGTCCACGACGTCTTTGAACAGGGTGACGGACTGCGTCTTGGTGGCGTCCCGGGTGGAGATGTACGTGTATCGCGCGACGCCCTGGCCCTTTGGTAGCCGGACGCGTATCGATATGGGCGCACAGGTGAAGGTGTGTTGCGGCGGGATCGGGTACGAGGTTATGAGTCTAGACGCCGAGACCTAGAAGACGTTAGGAGCGGTGTTAGGAAAGACGAGGGGGCGGAGTCCTACATCGTAAAGGTTCGCGGCCTCCCCATCGATTCCCACGACCATCTCGGGCCTCCTCCTCCTCTTCCCGGGGCCGGCCTGTCCGTAGACATCGCCGATCGCGTACGACGGGCCCGCGGCGGAGCCCAGCGGCCGGGGGAGCTCCGCCAGCACGTACGGCTTGTGGATCTCGTAGTTAGACGCCATGGCGAGGGTTGCCGTGGCTCGTCAAGCCAAGTGTGCGTTTCGAGGGCTAAGACGACTCGAATTGGCGGGTTGCAGGGTGGGAGACGGGACCGGAGGCTTTCGGTGGATCTAGATCTCGACCAGAGCCAGAGGAAAAAAAATATTCACCGCGCAAGTTTACTGCCGCTGGAGAGTGGAGGGGCCTTCACCGCCCGGCCCGCGTTAGTGGCTCTGTGGTGATGCACGCCGGTGCAGTGGTCACTAACTATTTTAGTGGGGCTCACTTGCTAGTGTACAGTGTGAGTGTGGTGTTCCCTGGGCCGAGTCACGTGAATTGTCAACAACTGAGAGAACGATACTTTAGTACTTGGTTGGATCACGGTGCCGGCAACCCCATAGTAGACCTATCCATCTTGTAGAGGAGTAAAGCGACCTCGAGTAAACTCGCTGCCATTTCTATCTGCAAAGATCCCCCTAGAATAACATCGACAATGGACGCGTTCCTTTCCGCCCTCTAAGCTAGCTTGCCACTGACATGTTCTCAAGGAGGGTTCGATCCCCTTTCTTGGTGGGAAACGCTTCGGACGAGATGTCGATTTCGTCGAGAAGCTCCATGCCATTCCTCATGCACGGATATCTGAGTCCTCCTCGGCGGAAATAAACAGATTCCAATTCTAATAGTCTACCGGTACCCTGCTCTAAACGACATCAAACTCCACCGTCCCCCAACCCTCAAACGCGCATGACCAGCGCCCCGGCTCCTCCATCGGCATAGCCCTCAGGCAGCTCCCAGGCATGATGACCTGCCCAGGCAGGAACTCGACATCAAACTCGGCAAGCCGGTTAACCAGCCACGCCGTAGCGGCAAGGGGGTTCCCTAGAATATTGCCGGTATTCCCTACCATGATCTCCTGCCCGTTGAATTTCAAGATGCCCTTGGTGTCGCTGAGGCTCAGGTCCGTGAGCTTCCTTGGCGTGCCGCCCAGGATGACCGCGCCGGTAGATCCGTTGTCAGCCAGCGTATCCGCATGTCCAATTGCCCAGTCCTTGACGCGCGAGTCGATGATCTCGACAGCCGGAATCGCATAGTCGACGGCACTAATAACATCCGCAACAGTGACGTTCGGCCCACGCAGCGGCCCCTTAAGTACAAAAGCTGGCTCGAGCTCAACGTACGGCTTGATAAAACTGTCAAGCGGGACCTTGGCGCCCTCGTGGTGGAAGAGGCTGGCGAGGAGGAATCCGTAGTCGGGCTCGTCGACGCCAAAGGCCGCTTGCATGACCTTTGCGATGTTGCCTAGCTTGTACCCGACTAGGCGGTCGCCGTTGTGCTCGATGGCATACTTTGCGGTGATTCTTTGTATCTGGAAGGCACCCTTCTGATCTAGCGAAGGGCAGCTCTTGGTTGGAGGGGAGATGGGGGCTCGGGAGATGCGCGCATTGCGCAGAGCCTCCGCGATCTCCTGCAGCTCGGAGGCGCTCATTGCTCTTCTTTGGGCCTATGAACAGAGGGATTGCTTGAAAGGAGGGTGTTGTTGGTGTCTGGGTCTATGTATGCCTTCAACGGTGTTCTTGTCAAATGGCTGTGACTTGGCGAGCTGGGGATGGAGGTGCTTAGGCAGGAAAATAATGACAAGTGAATACTCCAGGTCCATGGTTTCTCTCGTCCCATCTTCTCAGCTGTTTAAATATCGAGCTTTGAAGTACATAATAATAATAGACTCCCGAGACGAGCCGGGAAACGTTGGGGTAGAGGTGTGTCCATGAGAAGCCGAGATAGATCGGTTCATGGCCGGCGGTTATGGTTATCAAACGAACGTGGAGACTCCCAGGCGTGATGCTTACAATTATTCCCCTTTCCAGTATGGTACGGAATAGACCTCCCGCGGGTGGCATCGTACTAAGGCTCTTTGGGATGCTTAGTTACGGATTCGGTAAGACGTATCCAAGTCTCGATTACCTTTGGAAGCACGCAAGCTCTTGGGGGGTGATCCTAGGAGAACCCGAGACTATGTTGAGGTGTTCGGAAAAGAAGCCCGGGAGAATGAAAACCAGGCGCAACGCCGATCCGGACCCTCCCCCGATGATTTTCGCTCCCGACCCGACCCGGCCCGAGATCTTACACCCCGCGTTTTCCCCGCCGTATAAGTCTCCCCGCACGACTGTGAGCATATTAGACCCACTGAACTCCCATCCGACCCTTGCTTTCTCCTGGCCGAGATCCGGGAAGCATGTGCTAGCTAGTTATGGATTTAGTTGCGTGAAAAATTTGGGTACAGGTCCAAGGGAAGCAAGAGCGTTGGGTATCATGGGAGGAATAAACATGAAATTAAGGAATAAGTCTCTCACAGAGAAAGACGATAGACAGTATGTGATGGGTAAAGGATAGATGGACTATAGGGGATAAAGTACGTTTGCTTATCCTCGACCCCAAATGCGAACACCCATAACTATAACTACTACTAGAAATAGGAAGTCTCCGCGATAAAACGGATATTGTTCCACATGGATTAACGATATCAGCGTAGAATATAGTACAATCCTCCAGTGAGTCTCGGTCTTGTCAAAACATATTTCAGGCAGTGTTCTGTTTCGGATTGCTACTTAGGATACACTCGTAAAGCCGACGCTGGAAGAGATATGTCAATCGGCAGTTCGACTAATAATACATGTACCCTTGCTGGTTCAAGAGCCGAGCGCAGTGCCCTCGGAATGGTTAGCCGAGCCGCGTTTTTATTTACCCATGCCGCGGAAGAGAACCCCCTCACGCATTAGCATATGCAGGGATCGGCAGTCGAAGCCGAGACTCGTCGTGACCTAATCGGAAGACTTGGCTCGAATTCCTAGATGCATACATACAAGCTACCCAGTTATAGGCAAGCGTCAACAGCATTACAAATAGAATTCAAGTGACGCACTTTCATATTAGCAATACATCGTTCAAAAAACACTAGCTCCGAGGAATGGAAGGATTCGGTTGTTAGCCTAAAGATAAGTTGGCCGGGCCTTGCGAGCGGCTGCCGTGGTAGAGTAGAAGAAGTAAGGTACTGTCTAGTGCAATCCTTATTCACCTACGAAATAAACGCTTGCTCTCTTGTGTGAATAAAGTGGTGCCCTCGGGGTCAAGAAGCTTCGCATCGGGTTTCTACATCTAAGTATGAAAGTAGCCGCAAATGCGAATACGGGTATACAAGGTATCTAAGGCTGCTTAATTAATCTGACGGAGACCATCCGATGTTACAGATGGATTGAACTTGACCTGATATCGCATGTTAGTGTACGTGGTCAATTAATAATGTAAGCCAGCTTCTGACGTTTTCATCGCGACTCGCATATGCAGATCTTGGCACTTGTTACTAACTGCAGCACCAACAAGTTACAAGTACCCAACACCCCGCACATGTAGTGTCTATACTCACGACCAAGAGCTATCCAAGTAATTACAAGATAGGGCAAGCAGACATGGCCACCAATCTTCCATCCCAGCGCCGGGCTTTCCGCCGCACCGACGACTACACTCCCGGCACGCCCAAAGTGAAGCTCGTCAACGAAGCCCTCCCTCTTCCTCTCGACCCGACGGCAGTCCTGATCAAGGTCCACGCCATCGCCCTCAACTTCCGGGATGCAAATATCGCCAACGGCGGAAACCCTTGGCCGGTAACACCCCACGGCATCCCGGGTAACGATGCGGCGGGTGAGGTCATAGCCGCGGGAGACAAGGTCAAGGGCCTGAAGGTCGGGGACCGCGTGGCGCCCATAACTGACACGGAGAACATTTCCGGGCGGGAGACGGGCCGTTCCTGGCTGGCGGCTGATGAGGACGGGGTCTTGGCGGATTACATCGTTTTCGACGAGAACAAGGTTTGTAAGCTCCCAGATGGTCTCGACTGGGTGAGCGCGGCGACCATCCCGTGTGCGGGCGTCACGGCATGGGCTGCCCTGAGCGGTATGACCATCGGCCAGACTGTCCTGATCCAAGGTAACCTTCAGCACCCCGTAACAACACGAGAGAATATTGTCGCTAAGTTTATCCTAGGTACCGGCGGAGTAAGCTCCTTCGCCCTCAAGCTCGCCCACGCCGCGGGCCTCAGGATTATCCTCACCTCGTCGAGCGACGAGAAGCTCCAGCAGATGAAGGCCAAGTTCTCGAACCCGCCGCTGTTAACGGTCAACTACGCCAAAACGCCAGCCTGGGATGAAGAGGTCATGAAGCTCACCGACGGGGCGGGCGTTGACTTCGTGGTCGAGAACGGCGGCACCTCGTCGCTGGTCAGAAGCGCTAGGTGTACGCGGCGCGGCGGGATTGTGAGCCAGGTGGGCTATCTCGCTAAGCAGGACCCTAAGGACTTGGATGGACTTGTTCCTCTTATTATTGACAGGAGGGTGGTCATCAGGTGAGAACGTTCTCCCAGCTGTGTTCTGAGGAAGCTAACCCAGCATCAGGGGAATCAACGCCGGGTCGAAGCACGACATGGAGGATCTTTGTGCTGCGCTGTCTGCGTCGCAGATACAACTTGGTGACATCATTGACTCTGTCCATCCGTTTGAGGAATCCGAGAAGGCAATTCAGTATGTGTGGGAGGGTAAGCAGGTCGGAAAGGTCGTGCTCCGTGTCTAGACTTAGACACGAGTGTGGTCTCGGGGTTGCCCGTACATTGCAGCGGCAGCTATATATGTAACATAGGTGCTATCCCGGGAAATATAGACTACACATCTTATATCCCGGCACATCAAAGGGAATTACTGTGCAATGATAGAAGCTAGTGACAGCCTCCTATACTTCGGCCGTTTTCTCAAACCGACACTGGGTAGCGGCAGGGCAGCGATCGTATTTGGAGGTTCACTCGTCGTATTTATCGCCAACTAAAGAACAAGGCTCGCTGGGTAACTTGCAAGCCACTTATATTGAATGGAAGAGGGAAACACGAGTCAATTGGAACCCTATGATCATATCGATTGTTAGTATCGACCCGGACGACGAATGGCGGCGCTTCGGCCCGTCTCTGTCTCGGCCTTTTCGGATCCGAAAATACAACATCAGAACCGAATTACTGAGCCAGGCTCCGGATCAGCCAATCAGCGTGTAGTGAGAAGCTCCTTTAAAGGCAGGGATCCTGTTCGGCGGAGTTGGTGCCTGGTGCCTGTCACGTGCTTATGGCAAGGAAAGCACTAAAGGCTGACGCGCTGCGACTTCCCTTGGCCGCAGCTGGGGCCAGCCGCCAAAGGAGGGGCGGCGCGTCACGCACTCTGCACTCTGACGCGAGTCGCGGTTTCCAGTTCCAGACACGGAGGAGGGACCACCACCAGCACCCTTCAATCAATTGTTCTCTTATAATCATACCGCGAGCCCACACGAAGCAGTGCCACTGCTCCTGTCGTGAACAGTACCACCAGTTCTCTAGTCACCACTTGGTTTTGGAAAATGCCCAAATCTCCTTGAGTCGTTACTCCGCCCGTGACTGGCTTCCCGTGTATACCTCCGCGTCTTGGTGAGCAACCGTGTTCTTGCCTTCTCCCGCCTTGCATGTGCGCGTCTTTTAATGGATAATGGCTGATACATTTCTGTTCTTAGGGGACTGCCATCTCTCCAATGGGCATCCTTGCGACACCGATTGCTCCTCATCCGATCATGGAGGAGCAGCCGACCAAGAGGCTTCACCCTTTCTTCACCTCGGAAAGGGAAGATGCACCCGCGACATCCCATTCTCACAACCTCAACAGCTCTGGCCTGACGGATCCACACAATGAGCCCATCTCCACTACCCACCGAGAGTACGCCGCAGAAGATGGCGCCCACAACAGCGACCGACCCCAGAAGCGAAGGAAGACGGATGGGGGAGATGATGGTGTCGGCGACACCGAACGGCGCGTCCAGATGGAAGCCGCAATCCCCTCGGATAGTACCACCCTTTATAGGATAACTTCGAACAATCAGGACGGAACCATGCCCGCCTCATCGACGACACTAAATACCGCCGCCGGCCAACCACCTCCCGCGACCCTGTCCCTTCCCCAGTCCGCCGCTGGAATCCCTACGACCGCCCCGAACGAAACACCTACCGAGAATTCGAATCCCGGCTCTGATAACAAGGCGAAAAAGCTGATCAAGTTCAACCCCAAGACCGGTACGCTAGGCTCTCCCCCTCCGCCAAAGGCTTCAGGGAAGGCATCTGCAAAGACATCAACGGCGCGGGGCAGGCGGCGGAAGAACTTCTTGGTGTCTATGAAGTACGGCGGGGACGACCCTGCTGCTCGGGCGAGGATCGGAGAACAGATCAGTCGAATCCTCGCATCGAAACAGAACCACGTCGAACCCGCAGCCCTTTCGAACGCCCCCACCCAACCCGCGGCCACACCCAAACCCTCACATCCGTTCTTCTCCAAAAAGACCAAGAAGTCGCCTCCTTCCGGCTCTACGCCTTCCACTCCACAGGCGAGCGCCGACCGTCCCAAGCCGCCCAGGCAGGTCGTCTTTTCGTCGACGCCATGCTCCCCGAAGCGGTCTCGACCGGCTGCGTCGAACCAGACCCCCCAGTTTGGCATAAAATCTCTCGGCCTCAAAGTTCCAGGTGCCACTCTACCGCCGTGGCCACCCCAAGACATGGCCCACGTCCGCGGTCTCGCTCACGAATCCGGCGGTTCACCTGTACCCAGTCAGACTCTACCACAACGAAAGTCTAAAGGCCACAGCGTTGGGATCACGGACGAGGAGTCTATTCTGACATTCTTGACACGTTCTACCGATGTTGCAGCCGTTCAAGCATCGATACAGAGTGACATTGAAAACGCGGACGACATACTCCCACCGCCCAAGGAGCTCCGGCTTCCCCTGAAGCACTTTGAGTCAGGGCCAAAAGTCCAGCGCAGGATGCGGCCTCGGCTAAAGACATACCAGCCGCCGTCGCGGGTCGTCGAGTCCAGCGACGACGAGCTAGGTCCCCGGGTGCATCCCGTCATCCGGAGGCTCTTCAACTCCCTCAGGACGTCGCTCTCGGCCTACGATAGGTCAGACTGCGAAAACTCTAGCTGGGCGCAAAAGTACGCCCCTCGGACGACGGCCGAGATACTGCAGCCTGGGAGAGAAGGAGGCCTACTGAGAGAGTGGCTGCTGAGCCTGAAGGTTGACTCGGTCGACACCGGAGCTGAACCGGCAGCCCGAGAAAAGCTACCGGCTGATGCAAAGGCTCGCGGCAAGAAGAAGAGGAAGAGGGCTCTCGAAGGGTTCATTGTCGACAGCGATGACGAGGCGGATGAGCTAGACGAGGTCTCCGACGGAGAGGACGCCTGGACGTCACTGGCAGACAAGGGCCTAAGATCGGTTATCCGCCACGGAGACGTCAAGGCGAAGGCTAGAGACGCGCGCCTTACGAATGCCGTCGTCATCAGCGGACCGCACGGGTGTGGGAAGACGGCGGCGGTGTACGCCATTGCCAAGGAGCTTGATTTCGAAGTGTTTGAGATCAACGCGAGTTCCCGACGGAGCGGTAAGGATGTACTCGAGCGGGTTGGAGACATGACGCGCAACCACCTGGTCCACCACCACGCCGACGAGGCCCAGGGCGAGGAGGACCACACGGCCGAGGAGGTCAAGTCCGGGAAGCAGGGCACCATGACGACCTTTTTCAAGCCCAAGGGCGCTGCGAAGACGCCCAACGTGAAGAGCGCGTCGCCCAAGGCCAGTCCGAAGCCGCAAGGGCCGAAATCTCAGAAGCAGTCACTCATCCTCCTTGAGGAGGTCGACATCTTGTACGAAGAGGACAAGCAGTTCTGGGTCACCATCTCGTCGCTCATCGCGCAGTCGAAGCGGCCCTTTATCATGACGTGCAACGACGAGACGCTGCTGCCGTTTGCGCTCCTCAACCTGCACGGCATCTTCCGGTTCAACCCGCCGCCGGCGGACCTCGCCGTCGACGCGATGCTCCTGGTGGCGGCCAACGAGGGGCACGTCCTCGAGCGGAGGCCGGTGGAGGAGCTGTACGAGACGCGCGGCAGGGACCTGCGGGCATCGCTGATGGAGCTGAACTACTGGTGCCAGATTGGCGTCGGCGACAGGCGGGGCGGGATGGACTGGTTCTACCTGCGCTGGCCCAAGGGGTCGGACCTCGACGAGAACGGGGACGTGGTTCGGGTGATTAGCGAATCAACGTACCAGTCGGGCATGGGCTGGTTCGGTGACTCGGCCAGGAGTGTCAAGCGGGACGAGGAGGAGCTGGTGCGCGAGAGTTGGGAGGCGTGGGGCGTGGGGTGCGACGATCTGCTGATGCCAGATGGGTTAGTGGGGGGCCGTTGCTCGGTGGGCGAGTACGCGGACCTCATGGACTCGATGAGTTCGGCGGACGTGCTCTCGTCCGGGGCGTTTGGGAAGGCCTACGAGGTATGTCCAGCGCGTCCCTACACGCTCACCCGGATATCCGCTAACGAATACAGGAACCCCTCGACGCGACGCTCCCCGACACCACCGCGCGAGCAAGGGACGACTACATCATCGGCCGCACGCTCCTCGACGCGCCGCGGCTCACCACTTACTGCCCCCTCGCCCTCACCACGTCCACAGCCGTCAAGACCCTCGCGCGCAGCTGTCTCTCCCCACCTCCCCCGCCCATAACGGAGAAGCAGGCGATCAAGAACGTCCGCACCACGCTCGCGGCGCCGCGGGGCCTCGACCGCACGGACCTCAGCCTCGCGTTCGACCCCATCGCGGCGTCGGACAAACCTAGCCTGTCGGGCCAGCTCGACCCGTCAGTCTTTGACCGGACGGTGGGGGTGATTGTACTCGACGTCGCGCCATTTGTAAGGGGGATCGTGGCAGCTGATGAGAGGCGGCGGAGGGAGAGGTTGAAGCTCGGGACGCTTTTGAGCGAGGGGGCGGGGGTGGGGATTGGGACTGGGACGGGAACTGGGGCTGGGTTGGGGCAGGGGGGTAAGAGAAGGAAGACGAGGAGCGCGATGTCGGCGCTTGAAGGGGGGGAGAGGGGGAGGACGAGAGGGGAGAGGTACTTTTCTGGGGAGGTGAATGGGTATCTTGTGTTGAGGACGGGGGGAGAGTGGCAAGGGGCTGTGGGGGATGTCATGGAGGAGATGGGGGTGCCGGCGGGGAGTGAGGTGGAGGGGAGCGGGGAGGCCACGGGGATAAGCGAGGAGTAGAGTGACTCTGCTTGCTATGGTAGAGTGCGAGGGGGAGTTCTCACGATAGACATGGACATGCAATCTATTTTGTTCAATTTGGGGGTATGCTAGCCAACGCCTAGACTCCAGCTTAACGATCAGGACTCAAAACTCAAAAAACCAAGCGACCAAGGGGCCAAGAGGTCGAGAGATCAAGGGGTTGAAGAGTAGGACCAGGACAGGAAAAAAGAGAAAGAGGGCGGTGGAACGGTTCACACCGCCCAATGGACCCTCTTCTCGGGCTTCCGTGAAGACGACGACCGCACCGAAGATCGCGAGGCGCTCCGCCGGGGCTCGTACCCCCAGCTGTCCCGGGAGCCCCGGTCCCTCCATCGTTCCCAGGAGCGGTCCCTCTCCCTCTCAGCCGGTCGTCGGCCCTGGCTCCTCGACCACCCACCATCCCTCCTACCATCCCACTCGGAGTCCCGCCATGAGCTCTGGGCACCCCGGCTGCCCCGGCGGCGGTCGTAGTCCCGCCTGTCGTAGTCCCGGTCAAAGCTCCCGTGCCCGTACTCGTACCCCCGGTCGCAACCCCCGTACTCCCTCCGCGTATACCCTCCCCCGTCCCTCCCGCCGTCTCGGTCCAAGCACCCCGCAACCCGCCTAGCCAGCAAAGCCGCGAGGCCGACGCCGGCGAGGAGGCCGCCTATCCTGTGCCTGCTCCGGCTCCGTCCGCGGCTCTGGTTGTGGGCGTGGCCCCGGTGGCTTCGGCCGCGGGGCTCCCAGTCTTCGTGGCTCCGTCTATACATCCTTCGTTTTCTCCTTTCCTTTCTTTTCCGTTTTTCCTTCTCTGATTTCTAGTTTCCTAGGCTCTTTCTGAGTTCGTGTTTCGTGATGTGTGATATGTAATCGGTGATCGGTGATCAGTGTTAGTTGTGGCTTTCGAGTTAAGTCCTTGAGAGGGGGGTCCGTTGGGGGGGCATGCACTTATATCATTTCTCACACGAGACCACTTCAAACAGCTCAAACACCGAACAAACAAAAGCGACCAAGGCTCACCAACATACATCACCACATACGAGGTAAAAGAACACCACAATGCCCCGCCTCCCCCCTCCCCCAATCTCCAATCCTAAAGCTCAAAGGAGCCTGGTGACTTTATCAAAAGCCTCGCGTGTGAGAAAGGGCGTCACACAAGCCCGCACAACAGCGCGTCAGGAACAAAACGGAACAAAAAGGCAAGGGAACAAACGGCGGGGGGGCAAAGTCTTTGCCCCGCGGGGAGCACGGCATCGGAACAAAGCGCGTCTGGTCCAAATATAAAGAATGCTACACCGCAGTATTCGTCCCCTTCCCGAGATGACGGGTCGGGAAGGAGCAAGTTCATTTCTTTCTTTGCTTGTTCTAAACGACCTCCTACTACTGCTCCTGTTGGCCTTTAATCCCTTGACGAGCTTTGATGTTCCCCCTCCACCACTTTACCCACACCTGCCGCCTTTCACGCCTCACAACGCCCGCTACCCAGCCAGAGTCAAAGGATACCCCTGCCCCCGCCTCGCCTCGCCCCGGCTCAAAGCCCCCTCCCGCCTCCCGCCCGACGCCTCGCCTCGTTCTCAAAGCCCTCTTCCCCGGGGGACCCGGGTATCTTGCCGCCCATGAAAGAATACCCACACACCCAGCACCTGAAACCGCATCCGAACCTCAACCCACGCCACGCAAAGAACGCCGTAAGTGATGATTCCAAGTAATGCAGAAGCCCTCCAGCTCCACGAATGCTATTCACGAGTTTAAAAAAAAAACGATGAGGATGTGATTCCCGCTCTTCTTCTAAGTTCTGTTCCCCCCTGTTCCATCCTGGGCCTCTGATGGCCCAACTCCTCTCCACAGACTCCTGAGCCCACCGCATTCATAAAATCCACGGATACCTCCATCCTCAAGTTGTAGCCTATATAAACCTCCCGTACCGATAAAGCCTCGGGCCAAGTGCCCTTACGAAATCCGCCTATGTGATGCCACGCCATGCAAATGGTAATCATAAACTCCAAAAAAAAAGAAAACCATAAAACGTCAAAAAAGCCGTTATAACCCCTCAAACCCTAAAAGCCTTTAAGGAACCTCCGAGAAAAAAAATGCAAATCCATATCCCCGGCTCATGGGCCTCAAATGATGCTCAAAATCCCATCCCGCATAGGCTAATACCCCCCATACCGAAACGGCGCGCTAAACTCCGGCACGATCCCCGTCCTGAGGTCGTCCCGCCGCCCCAGGGGACGGTAGTGCATCTGCTGAGGCGGCACCGCGAGGTGGTACTCCTCCAGCGAGGCCGACGGCGGCGGGTATAGTAGCGTGTTGACGTGGCGCACGGGCTTATACGGGCTCGGCCGCTGCTGGAGGTAGACGCTCGGCGAGTGTGACATGGGCGTGTGGAGCACGGGCGTGTGCGCCACCGAGCCCGGTCCGTAAGCCTCCGCGAGGGGCGACGACCCGTAGACGCCCGGGCACTTCGTCGGCGTGGGGTATCCCATGGGCTGAGCCTGCGCCTGCGGCTGGAGGGACTGCACCTGCGGGTGCTGCTGCACGGTGCCCGTGTAGACGGGGTTCGGGGCCGGGAGCTGAGGCACCGTCACGGGGGGGACGGCGTTCGACGGGGGCTGCGGGTAGACCGTCTGCATGGCGCGCACCCCGGGGACCAGCGGCGGGAGCGACATCACCTGGGAGTTCGCGGGGACGCCGTTCGTCGACGTGAACGGCATAACCTGGCCGTTCGGCACAGCGTGATGAGCCGTGTCGATCGTCAGCGTCGGCACCTGCCCCATCCGCCGCATGCTCTCCACCTGGGGCTGCATCGGCGCCGGCACCGGCACCGACTGCCTGGGCATACCCGAGCCCATGGCGTACGGGCCGTGGGACATCCGCTTCGCCGGGGGCTCTGCGAGCTCCGAGTCGAAGCTCCTCTTGCGCGTCATCGGGACGTTCGGCCTGCTCGCCAGCGGCGACGACGGCGGGAGCCACGTCTGCCCGTTGGTAGCCGGCACGCCGTTGGGCGAGTAGGCGACCGTCGGCGTCGTCATCGGCACCATGCCGTTCATGTGGGTCGGCGAGGGCGCGGGGGACGAGTAGAGAGCGGCCGTCGGCGACGGGATCGTCAGTTTCGGCGGGGCCGGCGAGGGCAGCCGGAGCGCGGCGTCGTAGTAGTCGTAGAAGGACCCGACCTTGACCAGCCACGCCTCCCAGTCGGCCTTGGTCGTCAGGAGGCTGTACCTCATGTTGCTCAGGAACTCCACCTCCATAAGATGGATGTCGGAGACGGAGAGGTACGACACATCCGCCCACGTCTTGTTGGTGTACGTGTTGTCATCGAGGACTGTCCAATGGTCAACAAACAAGCTCGCCCACGTCCGGTGACCTATTACTCACACTTGTTCCCGAGCATCAGCGCCACGGTCAGCAGTCGGTACTCGCTTCCAGGGCGGCCGCGGACGGCGGGGTTCAGGGTCTTCAGCCGGTAGATGAAGAGGAGCGCTAGCAGGATGACGTTTCGCGTCACCTGCGTCGTGTTGAGGATGTTGTGCACCCATTTCGTAAAGGTAGGCTGTGGTATCGCCTCCCGGCAGAGCCGCTGGACGCGAGTATTTGGATTCGTTCGGAAGCTTTCGCCGGCCTTGAGCACCTCGATGGATTCGAACCAAAAAAAGCAGGTCACCTGGGCGGTGGTCAGTGTCAAGGTTCAGAATCCAAGCGGGCCATGTGAACATACTTGAGCTACCAGGTCAGGTAGTGACCCTCCCCGCGCGCTGATAAACTCTGGTATCTCGCTGCTCTGACCGGTCAGAGATGACGATAGCCCACTGCTGGCCTTTCGTTGCGAGTATGCTCCAGCACTCCCAGGCGTCGACGACCGTGACGGCTGGCCGTTAGGAAGTCTCATGTGAGGTTGTGAAGCCTGTGCTGAGAGCGGCAGCGGTACTGCCACCTGATTCCGAGGCTCTTGTGTCCTCGCGGCGTGGGCAAGGACGGGACGGGACTGGTTATCGTGATGAGGTTGGTATTGAGGGTAATATCGCCCCTGCTGGCTGTGGAGCACCGCATCGGGAACGGCCTTCGTCCGCTCGGCCTGGGACAGCACCGTCGGAGGGAAAGCCGACAAGGGGCGGCCATCGTAGTGCCCCAGTGGTGGCTGGTGACAAGCAGCGCTCATGTCGTCGGTTGGAGGCGTCCGGAGACCGCCAAAGCCGTGCTGGCCTGCCTGGGCGCCGGACGGCCAGTACTCGGGGTGCCTCCTCGCCGGTATCGTGGGACGTATCGAGGGCCGGGCTTCTTGTCCGCACGACCAGTGATGTGCTGGGGGCGACGGGAGGGCGGCGCTGGGGAGGCCGGAGGCGACTGAGAACATTGGCGTCGGAGTTCGAGACTTGGAGGGGGGCGTCAAGAACAAGAAGAGTTCAACGTCATCGGAGGCGAGGAAGAACCGACACCGGCGGAAAAGAGAAAGGGCGCGGGGGACGACGCGAACGGGAGACGAGGGGGGACGGCGAGAGGAATGGTCGTGTCACTGCCGCGCAGCGGTTGTCGCGGGCCCGGATGCGGGCGAGAGCAGGCAGGCGAAGGCGAGGCGGGGAGGCGCGGGTCTCGTTGCTGCGGTAGTCGACGGGTGTCAAGGCAAAGGCGAGGCCTGGTTCAGTCCCGCTGCTTGCATACGGCACAATATGAGAGAGAAGAAAAGAAGAAAAAGGAAAACCAAGAATAGAAAGGGAGAGAAGCCGCCGAATGGAGACTGAATGGGGACGGCAAGGCGTGTGTGTTATTTGGAACTCAAAGTACGAGAGTTACCTCCCAGTCCAAGTGGGGAGCACTTGACGGGGTAGGAGTGAACAAGAAGGAGCGGAGGCTTCGCCCACGCGCGCAGCTCACTATTCCATCTTGAATAACCCGCACGCGAGGAGGGGATGAGGGATGGTCAGTCGATGTCATGTCGTCGTCGTCGCTTGGCTGTGGACGGAGCGTCCCAACGCCGCCGTCGCACGCTAGCTTATTCCGCCGGTGGGCCAGGCTCCAGGGTTTAATGGGCCGGAACGGGGTTCCTCAGGAGGCGCAATGTACCCTCCCCAAACAAGATTGCAAAGCTGCCGTATCCGTGTCACGCTCGCGGGAGAATACCTTCCTCGTACCTGCCGTCACGCCGGATGCCCCTGCCCTCGTAATCCCCCCCCCCCCCCCACCACTGGCGTGTGGGCGGCTGAGTGTGTTTGGGAAGCATCCAGGATCTTCTGGGCCTTCCACTCAGATCGCCAGGATACCGCGGCGGTACCTCCGCCATGTCAAGGTACGGAGAACATCACATAATACATCCCCCTTGAAAGGATGTCGGCACACCGTGTTACAGGACCTCGCGGCCCCGTTTCGAGCTTGTGCTTGCCGGCTGGCCTCCCTCAGTCATGTCTTCAATGCGCGCTCTTGCGCGAACGATGCCGCCTTGCCCTCCCTCGTACCTTCCACAGTGGAGCATCGGTACCCAGTAGCCCGCGCCTCCTCGTACCGCCCACTGAGACGCATATTCCACGCTCTTGTTTTATTTTCCTTTGTCTCCCATTAATATCCGCCGGATCCTGGAAGGAGCAAGCCAAGCTGAAAGCAGGCATGCTGCACCGGCACCTTCCCTCGCCTGGCTGACACCGGTGGTGCCTTCCTCCAATCCCCTGCGTGTCCGAATCGGCTAGCCTCACTCCGCCCCCAAGTCGCCATGGGAAACGGAGTACTTCCCCGTAATGATGCCCCTCCGTTAAGTCATTCGTGAGGATGCCTCCTGGGCGACTGGATAGTATGTATTGCTGGGATTGGCTGCGAGGCGTCGCCCCCACAAAATCTGGGGCCCTGCTGCGCTGGGCCGCACATCCCTTGTGCGCTCCTTTCTTACCCCCCTCGCCGCGCGCTGCTGAGCCTGGAAATTCCTGGCTCTGACATTGCGCAAGCCTTTGTACCCCGTACACACACCCAGATGAGATCGTATCGTGTATCGTACTGTAACCCGGAGGCCTAGTCTGAGCCATGTGGAATGCGAATGCCAGCCCAGCACCAATCAATCTCGGCATCCACGGAGCAACTACAGTCCTGACCGCTTGCCAAAGAACGATCTGGCCGTGGAACGAGACGCCAATGACACGAGCACGAATGGGGACGTGGAGTTTGACGACAACGGCGCCTCTGACTGGCTAAAATCGGCAATTGCCTCTCCGTAATGCGACTCAAAGACACCGAGCGGGAAAAAAAAACGCTCCTTCCTTCATCCTTGTGCCACCGACCGCTTTTCATGGTGGCGTGCTTAACGGAGTTGGTGCATTCCGAAGCGCTTCATCCTTCCAAGTTCCCCCCTCACTCGTTTATTCCTTGCAGGAGTTGAAGATGACACCGCCGGCTCTCCTTCCTTTTTGCCTCCTGGGAAATATCAGGCCTCGGCCGCAAGCCACCGTTGGCTTGAGGACCGAGGAGGAGCCCCGTTCCTCTTTTCTGGTTGGGCGGCAACTGGGACAGGCACGAGACAGGCCGTGTCAATCGGCAACGCTAAATTTTAATAGCATCGCATGGCTTGTCGCGCCTGCATGCGGGTGGGTGGTGGGGAGGTGCTTGGCCCGGGGGCGGTGAGGTACCTTGTACATCGCTCCTTCCCAAGACGAAAGACTTCGGGTTGCATTATTCTTTGCATCCAACTTCGAACATGCTTTCGAGCTGCTCACTTGTATCTAAAAAAGAGACAGTGCGAGGATATTCAGGTCTCTCGTGGAATGCAGAGTTGATCTGTCCTTGCAGGCAAGCCTCGTCTGCTAGAGTTTGGGAATAGCAATGTGAACATGGAGGTTTGCGTGGTTGTCCCGATGACGGAAGGAAGCCACCTGGGATGTCTCGCACCTTCCACCACTTCTTACGGCCGGTCAATGGTGGACCGATGGAAGGTGCGGCTGGGCGGGATCCATCCTGTTGGTCACCTCAATGTCACAGTGTCGTTTATGATATTCTATACATGCCCTTGAAGTCCCGCAACCGAGCTTTCGACAGCCGCCAAGCCAATGATTCCCGGAGCGACGGGACCAGAGGGGACAGTAACGCGTCACGCTAATTTACTGTGCTCCTTCGCTGCCGGGGTTCGAGGGGAAGGCCTGACGTCGGGGGCGGGGGAGAGGCATAAGTGGCCCTGGTGGTCCAAAGTGGTCCACCACGACCAAGAACCCAAGCAGGAAGCTGCGACTCTGACCAGTTCCAGGTTGAAGAGTGACATCGGACTGCCACCCTCCAGAGTCCGTAGCTCCTTCCTTTGGCTCGAACGATCCAGAGCAGGTGACGCCCCCGAGTGACAGAAGCGTTTTGGAGGACTTCTAATAATGTGTTCGCCGCGGCGTAATCTTGTGGATCCGGCGGGTGTACTCGGTAGGCTGCCGGAGGGCCCAGGGAGGGGCATGGAGGGGCGTGAAAGGGACGGGGCTGCCGAGCAGAGGGGCGGGCGCCTGATACCGTTGCAGGGCCAGAGGTTACTGTCAGCCCGCTCGGCTGTGACGGCCAAGATCCTACTCGGAACACTTGAAAAGGCAACAGCATCTATTTGCACGATTTTGAGGCCCAGGGAGGCGTCAGCTTTCTCGGCTTCCCATGTCCAGCAGCAATGGAGAGTCGCCCATTCAGCGTTCGAATCACGCCGTCGGGCCAGGTCCATCCTGCTACTGAAGTCGCAAACGCCCAAGGTTGCACATTCCAAAGCGGTACTGAGAGGGCTAATTATAGCGTCAGGAAGTCATTATTCCAAGCTCCAGATGGAGCGCGCTAGCTTTGGGAGTCTCGCATGGCGAGTGATACGGAGTTGGCACGAGATTTGGTATGACCTCGAAGCATGATTTACCCGCCACAAAGGAAATCCCAAGACCTCTGTCCACTCACAGGCGGTTTTTCGACGCCAGGGGCGACAGGGCATCCCACCGTATGTCACACGGCCTATTACGGAGTACAACCGACGCTCGCAATCCAATCGCCCGCGCATCCCACCGTTTTACTTACATGCCACGCTGACAGGCGAACCTTTCTAACGTTCGAGCGGCAGAATCAGGTTCGAGGGCAGCATACTTCCGGCTTCTACGGTCTCATGAGGCGCAGATCCTCTGGCCCTCGTAGGGATCGTAGCGGGCACATGTCCACCGCACGACCATCGGCGATGCAGCACCAATACGCCTGACGCAGCGGTCGTCGGCGTTTCACACCGTCAGGAGCACCAACCTTTGCTGATCCCATTCGCTTTCGGGCCTGCAAGACGCGGGAGGAAACACCCCACCCTTCCGGTATCAAGGGCGTATGGGTTTGCCCAGAGACGAGACCCGGAATCTCCGATAGATTGCGACAACGGCGCCTGGGCGGACGCGGGCTGGTGTTCGCCCGGATACCACTTCTCCGCTCAAAGAGACCAGTCATGCGTGACGGGCTGCCTCTTGGTGGTGGTCGCCTCGTCACGGATAGCGCTACCAGCCTCTGTCAGTCAGCGAGAGCTGTTTGCCTTGCCGAGGGAGACACAAGGCATGCCATGAGCCTGAGCCCGAGAGACATCCGCGGTGCCGTGTCCCGCGGCGGACTATATTGGAGCATCCGTGGGGACCTCAGGACCAGGGGCCACCAGATTCCAATGTCGCCCTGGTCGCCGTCTCTGCGACTCCAAATGGCGGAAGGCTTGTGCGGAGCGACTGCCGGTAATACCATCCAGATGATCAGGACCTTAGACGTAATGTGGGCGGCACAGGTTCAGGCTTGGCCGAAGAAACACTGACACCGTGCCAAGTACAGTCCATTTCCATGTCACCTCCTGTGATACGCCATTCCGGATACGGCCAGGGTGGCTGCCGCACCTGCCGCACGCAGAGACATGCAATCAAGGCTTCGTCTGCGAGACGAGCACAATAGGGGGCACTCTTTAGTTTTTCCTGGTGACCGGGAACGAAGCAAACCGACGGGGGCATGATCGAATTCGCAGTTCCACTGTCTCGGCTTGTTGCTCTTTTCCTCATCACGAAAGCGAGGCCTGTTTCGTCCGGGGTCGATGGGCGTCCGATGAGATGAGGGAAACGGGTCCGAGAGCTTGGATCGGCCCAGGGCGTCGTTTTGCCGGACCCAGACAACCCCCAAAATTTCGATATTACGACGTTCTCCTGCTCCATTCTGCCGTCTTTCTTAGCGTCTTGGTGGCGCCCCGAGCTGCAAGGTTTATCAAACGACGACGCAGAAGTGCATTGACGCCGGAGCACTTCCCGTTCCCGGGAACCCTTTGGCGACTTGGTCTGAGGCCTTTTTCCTGGTTCGCGGGCCGGCCCCCCTTTCCCCTCACATCGAGTCGGCGCTATGGAGTCTTAGTGCCGTGTGGAGATGTGAGCATGTTCTTGTGGTCGAGAGGATGGTTCTCGGCCCGGTGGGCATTGATGAGGGATGAGGGATCCGTAACGGGGGCGACCGCCGTTCGGGTCGGATTGGATACGGTGGCCCGGGATCTTGTCTTTTCTTTCCTAATCGTGATCGTCGCAGGGAGGGGTGATTCCAGCGCCATGTGGAAACCCACGGGGCGGAAATCGTTCTTTTTCTGGACGCAGCTACTGTAACCTCTTTTACTTTTACCGGGAACAGGGAATTACGGAGGGAGGGGGGGGGATTGACCGTCGGGGACATTGCGCCCTGTACACGCAACCGTCTGTTGGAGAAGTTTCCACATCAGGCGTTGCGCCGGGCGCTCAGAGGGCCAGCGGGGAATGTCTCGTGGTGCGAAGGTTCAGCCCGAGGCCCGTCGCTTCGCCTTGACGTCTGACCCCCACAATGCGGCCGACTGCAGGACGGCATCCGTCCAGAGTTTCCTTGGTCGATTGCGCGGCCGCGAGATTTGCTTCTCGCCGGCCATTTGCAAGGCGCAAGTTGAGTTCTGGGGGCTTGTCGGCGGTGCCATGCAGGGCGGGCAGGGGGTGTACCTGGTACGGATGGGCACCGCCGAACCCAGCCATCCGGGCATTCCGTCCAATCACCGGTGGCGTTGCTAGCTTCGGGCTGGAAGTTTACTTGGTGCGTTGCGCGTGTGGATCTCACCAATATGAAGCAAGGAGCTCTGAGGCCTTTGAGCGGCGAAATCCGC
Organism: Scopulariopsis brevicaulis; assembly: GCA_017657125.1. Classification (NCBI taxonomy): domain Eukaryota; kingdom Fungi; phylum Ascomycota; class Sordariomycetes; order Microascales; family Microascaceae; genus Scopulariopsis; species Scopulariopsis brevicaulis. The sequence continues at coordinate 54,320 of JAGFNX010000087.1, read as the reverse complement.
ATGCGGAGCATGGAGTCGAAGCGAAGACCCCCATTATCACCGAGCCGCCCAGCCGAGCCTACTGAGGTACGAGGTAAGAAAGAACATTCGATGGGGATCACGCTGGTGCGAAAAATTTCCACACCCGGACGAGAGAAAGTCTCCGCCGGGGTGAGCGAAAAGTTTCCGTTGGCGGGTGATGGGCTGGGCATCCCGGGAATGAAGGGGGCGCTACGATGCGCTAGATGGTTTTTGGGTAGGCGGCGTCGGGGATGGTTCGCGCGCGCACCAGTGCGGGCGGGGAATGCTGACTTTTGGCTTGGATACTTGCACGCATGTGGGGGCGCGGATGGATCATGGGAATGGGAAGGTTCTGATATCAATGGTCTCTTGCTTTTCTTTTGCCCGAGTTAGGGAGGTGCTAGTTTTTCCTGTTGGGCCGTTGCATCCGGTGGGCGGCGGTGGCTGTGAGGATGATTCTTCCTTGCCTTTGGTTTTTTCGTGTCGTCGGGCTGGGCGTGAGGGCGATCGAGATTTGCCGTCAGATGGCTTTACATGGGTGTAGGTGGCGATTGCGTGGACCGAGCTCCGTCCGTGGGCCTCGCTGGATCTCGACCTCTGGCGCGACTGGGTCTGCGGGCATGGATTGGTTGTTTGGTTCGGTCGCGCCTCGTCTCCCTGGCGAGGACGACGCTCCTCGTCTGAGCGGATGGCCTGGGAAAATGGAACGCGAGGGCTGGTGCTTGGGGGTGAGGCTGGCGGGGGCATGGATGCGTCGGCGGACGGAAGCACACGATCGTCCCGCGGTCTGTCCGGTCCTGTCTGGTGTTGCAGGTGATCGAGCAAGTGCCGGGCTGGCGTTTACCGCCCGTGTTTGGCGGGACGGAGGTCGAGACGGGCAGTATCGCTTACTGCGAGGAGTACGGATGCCGTTTGGGACTGGTGTACGCCGTCTCGCTGGTGGTCTCCGCGAAGTCAGGTCTGCATTGGAGGTGTCGGCTGGCCGGGCACTGGGTGGACGGGCCGAGTGGTCTACGTGACCTAAGGCGAGGCAGGACGTGAGTGTCTGCCACCCCGACGTGTTTGGCTGTCGACTCTTTGCTGGGGGTGTGGTTATGCGGGGTGGGGAGGGTTATGGCTGGGGGTGCGTTGGTAGCCCGGGCGTCAAGTTTCGTCCGCTGAGCTGGGGATTCATGCTACGTATAGGGTGCGTTGCGGGTGTCCCGCTATTCGTCTTGGTGGTCTTCTTATCGTCTGCGTGTTGCCGCCGATTTGTCCGGCGTCCCTGGGACCAGTGCAAGTGATGCGGCCCCAGCAGTCGGCTCCCCCTCGCGGACCAAGGCCAAGCGGCCCATGGCACCCCGTGTCGGGATACCATGTTACCACGCATGTATGCATTCTAAGATATCTAGCCGTGCATGCTGGCTTTGCTACGCGGACGGGGATCGTGAGGCTCGAGTGAGGTAGTCGTTTCGGAGCTCGCACTTCCCCACCTCACCACAAATCTTTCCCGTCCCTACCAAGGCGAACCTTCGGGGTCTGCTAGCTATCCGTGCCTCGTCAAGAAACTTGTGTGCATATATTTCGTCGAAATATTCTGTGCTGTCAAAGATAGCGGTGATTCTAGAGAGCGGGCTTGGATCTGGGTTGTTTTGTTGGGTCTATTGATGGCCTCGCGGGTTCGACAGGCGCAAGGCTAAGGATGCAGCCAACAGGAACTCTCCACTAACCAGCCCGCGCCGGGCCTTTCGATGCAACGAGTGGCTCTGGAACTACTTACAGACAGTGAGGGGGTGCTTGGCTGGGGGTATGCGGGGTGAGATGCGGATTGCGGCGTTGCTGCTGCCAACAGTGCCCTGGCTTTTCGTCCTTGACCTCACGAGGTTTGAAGATGCCCACACGAGGATGCAGCTTGCATTTGGAATACCTTAGCTGCTGATCCTTAGGTTACATTCCTCGAGACGCATGCAGGCCCGTGTTCCTGGGGTGCCTCGCGTGTGAAGCGTCGCGGACGGGGGTGCCTGGGGTTCATTTCACAAAGGCTCGACGCTCACAAGGCAGGATCCGGCGGGCGAAGGGAGTGTGTATCCCTGATTTGTATTCGCAATATGATCACACGTGTGTATAGCACGATGTAATAGCCATACCGTCCTCTTGCATTGGGAACCAGGCTCCTGGATGGCGGTCTTTTCGTTTCGATCTCACTAACACTGGGTCAACGCGACATAAAGTCGACTCTCTCAAGTTGAATGAACACCATAAGCCAGGAAGCCCCTCGCTCCTCTCCCGGCACATGCACACAAGCGTCTGTCTCTCAGCAGTCAATGCGGCAAGGTAATGCGTGGCGCCGCCGGCCAGGACGGAAGTTGTTGCGTGCACATTGGCTACCACGAGCTGGTAAAGCGTGTCGTAAAAACGCCTCGCTCTTGTACCCAAGCCAGGAACTGAATCGGCGAAGGGGGAGCCCTGGGTCTTATTGATAGCGATGAAGATGTCCGGACCTGTGGGGTGTCGCGCGGAGGGTCTCGAAAGGCTTGCGGACTACCGGTCATCCCTCTTGCGCTGTGTGTTTCCGAGGGCGAGGACTCAAGGCGGAGGTGATCGGGGAGATGGCGAATAGCGCAGTGACGCATGGCTACAAGGTGAGCCTTGGCCATGGGTTGTTCTGGTTCCATTGGGACAGGACCGAAACGGGTTGAGGGATCCGGGTGCGCCCAACCAGGACACAGGTTTGCTTGAGGGTCTGGATATGCTGTCCCAGGACTCGACCATGAGAGAACGACCTAAGGATAATGCCGCACCGCAGCTACTGGGCTTTCACTCGGTTGTCACTACGCTTCCCGTGGGCTCTACGGCTCGCGAGGCGCACCATCTGAACGCCGTAACGTGTCTGTGATAACCGTCTGGTACGAGATGATGCTCCTCGGACGTAGGGGACATATGGGCATAAATGCTATTATGTGCATGCATGGAGGCAACGTTACAACGACCGAGGCATTTTCTGACGAAGCATTGCGTCCGGAGTAGTGGCGCACGTCTTTGTCCGTGGAGAGGCGGGATACGGGGGAGTTGAGACGCCTCTGAGAATGATTGGGATGAGTGTTGTCTACATCCAAGGCTTGCTTTCTTAAATATGTCCTCTTGAAGCTTGTCACAGGTAGTTTATGCGACGCTAGAAAGCCAGGCAGAAGGGGAATGCAGGTCTAACCATGGAAGAGTCGAGGGGCCTGTGTGCAACTGAAGCCAGGGACCATATTGGGCAGCGCCACAGGGCCTACCCGGTGCCCAGAAAGCCGATCCAAGCGATGTGCAAGTGCTCGCGCTGCCCACTGGACTGCATCCACAGATCTGGCAAGGAGGAATCCATTCCCGGTAGCATAGGCGCCGGCGTACCCAGGGTGAGCGCAACCTCCATGGGAGGACCTTGTTCTCTTCCGTAGCGCCATTGGGAAGCCTGATTGGGAGTGGGAAGTTAATATTTGCTACCACATGGATCTTGCGCGGTCCCGGGGGCTCCCGGCTTTGCTCTGGCGGAGTTGAAACGCTCGATTTACCCTCCCTTGGATGTATGAAACTGGCGTCCAGTTGGCGACTTGTGGTCATGACACGAGCCGGTTTTGACGGTCAAGGTTAATGAGGACCAACGACCTGAGGAGCTACGATGGAACGGCATCTTTGTTCGTCACGTCACTCGCTCGCGGCTCCCGTGGACGATGCTGGCGTCCCGCCTCGAGGTGGCGCGAGGTTGACGGCTCCGCATAGACATATCAACGTATTCGGGTGAAGAAGTGGCACCGCGACGTAACATTGAAAGAGTCGTCTCCGAGAGAGCGAAAAAAAAAGCCAGAATTCCAGTCGAGGCTATTGATCTGCTTAGTTGACGGAGGCTTCCGTTCCAAGCGTGTAGCAGATGAAGTCATCGATTCCGAACACAAAGGCCAGGCATGGAGAATGAGAGGCCTATTTTCGATGTTAATCAGTGTTGTGCGGAGAGCCACGAGGCCTGACATGAGCAGATCCGGTGGAGAAAGGTGATCCTCCCAACCTTGAAGCTCGTGAATCTTCGTCTGAAGTTGAGAAGACGGCGGTTATCGACATCAAGGTACTACTCACGTGACTTAGTACCCCGTACCCCCGCAATTACCCGCGCCATCGTTAGGAAAGCGGGAACCGGAGGCCCTTGTTGCTTGGGCAATGTCACCTCCCGCCTGGGGGCCAATACGAGGCGGCAAGGCCCTGGGCCGGGTCACCCTCTCACTCTCTCTTCCCATTTTGGAACGGATACTCAATGTGACTCGGCCGCTCCGCCCTTTGGTGCGATTTTCCCCCTTGCCCCCGGATAGATACGAACTTCTGCTGGCCTCCTGCACCGACGCTGCCATCCCCGCCGAACCCACGACGGGCTGTTCCCCCCCTCTTTGAATATCGTCGCTCGTTTGTTTTTGGACTTTCATTTTCGGGCTTTGAAGGGTGGGTTCTTTGTTTACGACGACGAACGGACGGGATTGTCTGGGATTGAATGCGATTGACGAGTGTCGCTCGACTTGTCGTGACCCACCTCCCACTTCGACGCGGCGTCATTGCGGACTCTAGATCCCCACATCAATCATCGCGATAATCTCGACGTATACCGGGGACGACGACGGCCTCTGTTAGTCGCGCGTTACCCAGATCGATACCCGACCGCCGACACGTTAGCGCACTGAGGCGGGCAAGGCCAGCCGCGACTCTGCCAAACGCGCCCCTCCCCTCGACGAACCTCACGACCGCACCGCGCGAACTTCTCCCCGCCTACCCACCCCCGAAACCGCCGTCACGATGGGCGGCTTCGGCGACTTCACCGACATCTGCGGCATCGCGCCGGTGCCGCTCTGCGGCGCCATCGGCCCGATAACGTCGGTGTCGAGCGCCGTGGGCATCGAGCCCGACTGCTACGCGCGCAACATTGAGCTGGCCAACACGATAATATTCTCGGCGGCCGCTAGCGCCATGCACATTGTTGCGCTGGTCATGACGGTCATTATGATTCTTCACGTGCGGGGGAAGTTTACGGCAGTTGGTGAGTTGAATCGCGTCTGGAGGCACCGCGAGCCGCGGCCGGGCGACGGAGGATACGTGGGACAGCAGAACTGATATTGTTGCAGGCCGCAGGGAAATCACAACCTTCTTCTACATCTACATGCTCCTCACCTTCATCTCGCTCGTCGTCGACGCAGGCGTGGTCCCGCAGGGCTCGGACCCCTCGCCGTACTTCATCGCGATACAGAACGGGCTGTCCTCGGCCCTGATAACCTGCCTCCTCATCAACGGCTTCGTGGGCTTCCAGCTCTACGAGGACGGCACGCCCCTCTCCGTCTGGCTCCTCCGCATCTGCTCCCTCGTCGCCTTCGCCATCTCCTTCCTCGTCTCCATCGCGACTTTCAACTCGTGGGCGGGCATGTCGCCGACGAATACCATCGGGCTGTTCGTCGTGGTGTACCTCCTCAACGCGATCCAGCTGTTCATCTACGTCGCCATGCAGGTGCTCCTCGTCGTGCGCACGCTGCAGGACCGCTGGCCGATGGGCGACATCATCTTTGGCGTCTTCTTCTTCGTGGTGGGGCAGGTGCTGCTGTACGCTTTCAGCGGGAGGATCTGCACTGCCGTGAGCCACTACGTTGACGGGCTGTTTTTCGCGACGATATGCAACCTGCTCGCCGTCATGATGGTCTACAAGGTGAGTCCTGGGTCCCTGATCCTCTAGGGTTGTGGTGAGGTGTGTTGTGACTTGGGTGAGCGTAATGGCTAACGGGGCGCAGTACTGGGACTCCATCACCAAGGAGGACCTCGAGTTCTCCGTCGGAACGCGGATGAACAACTGGGAGGTCAAGGACCCGCTGCCCGAGGACGAGCGACGCGGGACGCTGTACACGGACGACCCCTACGGCCAGTCGAGCGCCTACGACCACCCGTACTCGCCCACGCCCACCGCGCAGCGGTTCTCGTCCAAGTACTGAGGTGGATGCCGGCGCGTCGAGACTGGGGCATGTGGCCCCGCATGAGCTGCGGTTCATTTCGTTAGTGTTTGAGCGCCTTTTATGCCTCCTTTTGTCTACGCACTTTATTATAGAGGAGTGGTTGAGTGTTTCCAGGATTCATGTTTCTTTTTTGGCGAAGCGTTTGTTATATCCGTTCGTTTATGGCTTGCTTTTGTCCTGTTTCGGGGGATTTCCTGGGCAAGCATATTGGATTCTTCCCCTTGTTTCTCTGCTCTTTCTCGAGTGATTCCCCGGTCGGGGATATACATGAGGCGAGTCAGGAAGAAGAGTATTTGGAGGGATAGCTAACCGGGCTTTTGGCGGCGGAGGGAATAGCGGTAATTGAAAGAGGGGAGGAGGTTCCTGTCGGGCTCTTGTAGATGATGGAATGAGAATATCAGTGATAATTCTTACGACGGGGGATGAATTTGGCGTGTATGTGAGATGCCCCGTCTCAGCATTGAACCTGGCCTCTACAGACTGAGGTGAATTACAACCCCGTCATCCGTCGGACGGCCGCACCTAACCACGGCCCGCCTCTCAGAGAGCTCCATGATGATGTTAAAGACAGTCTCGATCTCCGAATCGCCTGTCTGCGCCCGGTTAATCGAGCAGGGGTATCCGTCCTGGTCCTTGAAGATGTCGAGAAGCTCCGGCACGCCGATGCTCCCGCCAGACGCCGTCTTCTGGTCAAGGAGCTGGTGCATCCGGGCCACGCGCACGGGGGAGTCCTCTAGCCAGGGCGGCTCGTCGACGCCCGGGTGGTGGAGGAGGAGGTGGTTCGAGTGGACGACGCGGCCTTTGCCGTCCATTTTTAGCTCCCTGATGCCCTTGACAGTACACTCCAGGCCCGTGGCCCCGTCCCCATCCGCGACGAGGATGTGAGCGCTCCCCGCGATGCCGTGCTCCATCAGCATGTTGACCGCCTCCTGTCTCGACTTGCACTCGAGCGCCGCCCTCAGACCAAGATGGACCGGAAGCTTGGACTCATCCACGCCGCGAGCCCGTATCGCATTCAAACAGACGCCCACCCCGCGGTCGTTGAACCCAATCTTGCCAATGACGCCCGCCTCCGTCACGACCACCAAGTCCGGGACGCCAGTCCCCGGCCGCGAGACGCGGCACACGACGAGGTTCGGCGCCTGCCCCGCCATCCAGTCCCAGTTCTGCGCCAGCAGCGACGACCCCCGCGCGCCCCCGAGCGCGACGCTCGTGCAGCCGTCCGACCTGACCTGCGCGTCGGGCCTCTCCGTGAACAGCCCGAAGACGATCTCCGTGCGCACGTTGAGCGCGAGGACGTCGACGAAGTCCACGCCGGCGCCCTGCGCGATGCCGCGCATCTCCTCCAGGTACGCCGGGCGTATGTGCTCGAGCGCGCCGACGTACCTGGAGGCCTCGCGCCGCACGTCGGGCCACGATAGGGCGCAGGTCGTGCGGAAGAGGTCCCGGTAGAAGGCGATGGAGCCCAGGACCTGGTCCCGGGCGGCGGTGCCGTGGTGCAGGCCAATCTTGAAAGGGGGGGAGGATTCATCTCGTCAGCTTTTCGTACTTGTGAGGAAGGGAAATCATTTGGTGCCGCGTTACCTCGAGGGGAGTACCGGAGCAGTATATCTCTAACATGGTTACGGGTCTCTTATGTTGTCCCTTTGAAAAGAAAGGCTTTTTGGTTGATGCTTGCGTTAGGAGGGCAAATAAGCTGGACGGAGGAGCTTTGCTTTTATGAAGATTTATCAACTGTTTTCTTCGAGCGAGTCTTTGGACGGCACATTGCAAGTCCTGAAAAGCGCGGAACACCGAGGCAAGTAGCTTGATAGGGAAAGGGAGGGTAGCAGCCGAACACGGGGTTGGATGCAACTCCCACCATGACGCTTCGAGTCTCGGTGGCTATGCACATGGACCGATCGGGCGGAATGATATCACCGCCGGCAACTGGGGTCCTTTGTGCCCCATGGGCCGAGGCCCCCTCGGCGGCATTCCTATAGAGTAAGCAGTCGCGGGGGCGTCTTGCACTATCGATGGGTGCAATGGCACGCGGGTCTAAAGTGGATCACGCCGGTATCTCGGAGATGCGCGCAATGCGGAGAAGTCGGCCCCACACCCGCCGTCGGAGCTCGGCGCATGGACAAGAATCATATAATGATGGGGTATACACATGAACGTATATGCATCCACATACCTGCTCTTCCACTTGGCTCCGGACATCAAAACCCGAAACAGGAAAGCGAGCGACACGAGAGACCAAGCCCGCCATGGATCGCTTCAAGGCGGAGACGGACGACTTCCGAACCAAGACCGTACACGACCTCATCAGCCTCCAGGGCAAGGTCGCGGTAGTTACCGGTACGTCAGGCCGTCAACCTCAGCATATTCTACCTTTTCTTTTTTTGGGGAATAGAATCCTGAAGCCGAAGCATTGTTCTAGGGGGAGGTCGCGGACTGGGCCTTGCCGTTGCCGTGGCGTGCGCGGAGCTGGGCGCCAAGGTCGCTCTGCTCGATATACTCGAAGAGCCCACGGAGGCTCTCCGGGATCTCAAAGAGAGCAATGGGATGGAGTTCCAGTACCACCGGTGAGTCCCGCCATGGCAGCACCATGTTCTGAACAGGGGGGCTGAGATTGGAGGGGCGGATAGAGTCGATGTCACGAGCCTGGATGCCCTGCGCGAGGCGTTCGCCAAGGTCAAGGAGACGCTCGGGAGCGTGGGGTGTCTGGTCAACGCAGCCGGCATCGCAATCGGAGGACCACTCACCGAACACACTGAGGAAACCATCGACAAGATCCTCAAGATAAACGTGAGTCTACGGGGGGTGTCCGAGTCTCCACCCCCAGCAGCACTTGCAACTGACGCAACTGCCAAGCTGAACGGGACCATCTTCGCCTCGCAGCTCGCCATAGCGCAAATGCAGGAGGCAGGCACCGGCGGCGCCATAGTGAACTTCTCCTCCATCGGCGGCCACGGCGGGATCCCGGGCCAGCAAAACGCCGTGTACTGCGCCTCCAAGGGCGGGATCCTGGCCTTCACAAAGTCCCTGGCCGCCGAGTACGCCGGCGCCAACATCCGCGTCAACAGCGTCAGCCCCGGCTTCGTCCTGACCAAGATGACGCCGGGGTACCTCGAGCGGGACGTCGCGCGCCTGGAGCTGTTCGAGGGCGCCGTCCCCCTCGGGCGGTTCGCCGACCGGTGCGAGTTGAAGGCCTTCACGGCGTTCCTGTTGACGGACGCGGTGAGCTATGTTACGGGTGAGGATATTGCTATTGACGGGGGGGTATTGGCGAACTAGCCCTTGTTTTTACTATCCTATCGGCTACCTTAGAGATGCCTGTAAAGTGTGTATAAGGTCTCGGAATGTCTGCCCTGGCTGCAAGACTATGTCTTCTAGAAGAAGACTACTTATACGAGGTTTGGCCATATTCACAGGCCAAAGTCCAGCAGCTTTCCACCTATTTGTGATATTTTTGCTTGTCAGACTTGCCATTCATGTCTTATGATAGCAGTAGAGGAAGTTTCTCTTCCTAACCGCGGTGAAATCCGTAGCTTGGACTAAGAGGTCGATGTGTTTCCAATATCCTGACTTCAACGAGCTGAAGACAGCCAGGTCCAAGGGCTAAAGGACGTAGGAGGTATGTGGCTGTGTTACGAGCTGATCTTCCCGGAAGATGTGTAACTCCTAATAGCTTGTCTAAGCGTTCTAAACGTCGTGAGCCAGGGGTCTGCTATGCGTAAGTGACGTGGCTGATAGGACAGTATATGTAAGTGCTAGTAAGCTACCGATCATAACGCATACTTCACTTGCAACCTGAGGAGCAGATCTCATACATTTATCTTTTCCATTGCTATTCAACATTCCACAATAACTATGGATTGGGATAAGAATTTCACTCAGATCCCTTTCACTATGCCCTATATCACTCTTCAAGGCGCCAACTCTAACAGCACAATCAGACTTCAACCCGCCACCCCAGTAACAGAACTAAGTGTCAGAGACGAAGGGGAGGGTAAGGGTGTAAGGGGACTTGGCACACTGATATCTTGCCTGGCTGGGGTGGCTCGAGGCTCCCTAACTGAAACAAAGCGAAGACTAGATTATGATTCGCTCCAACAGTTCCATTATGTCTACCCGCGCACCTTGATCGCTGCAGGTATTACCCGCAAAGGCTTTCTTCTTTGATTCGCTCATCTATATTTATAATTCAGATCAGATGCAGCCAAGGCTTGAGGCTTCATCCTGGCCGTAGACACCAGACGGCCGCTGCTTGCTTCTCCTACTGGGATAAAAGCTTTTGCAAACCCGCGTCCTCCTTGTACCGATCCATCACAACCGCCTTCCACTCATCCCATCCAAGCCCCTCATCCACCCCAACAGCATCCCGCAGGCCCTTGAACAGCCCAAAAAACCCGCTCCAGTCAGCAAGGTCGTAGTCGCAGCAGAACGTGAACCTATGCTGCAGGCGCCCAGCCCGGACATATGCTGCCAGGTCACCGCGACCCTTCTGCTCAAGCAGATGCGCAAAGACTACCTCACTATCCCCGATTTCGTTGGCGCCGTCGTAAAAGTCTCCTACTGGTAGGAGGCCGATGGGCGAGTTGAATGCGTGTGCCGGGTGCGCCGTGTGGGCCCACTCCCAGTCGATGATGCCCGTGATGTTGAAGTCGTCGTCCACGAGGATGTGGTCGCCCTTATCATCCGCGTGCTTTAGGTAGAAGTGCTTCTGGTCGGTTGATTCGGGAGAGGGCAACACGGATGGGATTAGATCGAGGAGGAAGCGAGTTATTAGATAGGCGTCCACGGGCTGCTGAGAGTACATCTCCTCGCGCAGGATCAAGTCCAAGATGAGTTGGAGTGAGTGCCTATGGTAGCCCTCCAGAGAGGAGAATGGGCCTGCCAGGAGCATCTTGTGTGTGTCCGTCTCGAAGTCTGTGAGGGACTCTCGGGCGAATCCGCCCACATGGGAGGTGCCCGGCACGTCAAGGCAACCGAGCCTATCGAACGGGTATTTGTGAAGCTCAACGAATACATCCGCCAGTTGGCTCATGAGATTCCTCCTCTGCAGCTCGGTTCCTAGATCCCACCTCATGGAGTGTCCAGGCAGCTTTTCCATCAGGATGTAGCAGACTCCAACATCATTGTCTTCCGAATCCTCGAGAGCGAAATCGAAGATTTTGGGAGTAGGCACCCTCGTCTTCTCAAGGAACTTCAGAGTCGCGATCTCGCTCTGAAAGATATGATCGCGAAGGATGGCGGGAGGTGAAGTTGCGTTTGTCCTGCGGATCCGGGCGAGCCACTTCACATCGTCTTCGAAGGTGATCTCAATATGGTAATTCATGCCGCCCATCACGGAACTCCTCTTGTCCCGGCTATATAGGAGAGGAGGTATTGAGCAGGGGATTCGGTTGCGCAGGTGGCTAGCTCTAGAGGCCAGAGCGGATGTGTTTATCCTGCTGAACAGCTCGGTCAACTCACTCTCTTCCGCTGCTCGAGCCTTGGGATCGTAGGCATCTGCGTCCTAGTGAGAGGGGGAGTTAGAAAAAAGAAGGATATCGCGTAGTAATTAACAAACACACCTCCCACTTCGGGCAATTGTGGAATGGGGCTTGGAGGTGCTTGCAACAGAGATGGCGTTTGCAGAGGATGCACTCTCCAAATGTGCGAACAGCCGGCTGAGCGCAGGTCTCAATATCACAAACCCACATAGGCATGGTGTCGATAGAGGGTATGCAAGAATTATTGAAAATAAGATCGTATACTTCGATGCGGCGTACGGGAAGAGATATGTTGATAGATGTGTTGATGTCGAAATGAACTCTTCGTAAGACATTTAGTTGGAAAAGGAGGGTGGTATAAAGGTGATGGTAGTATTTGGACAGGATACGGAGGGCGTAGGGTGGAGATCCGACTAGCTGCTACCAGTTGCTTTACTGTCTCCATACATCTCGTACTGATTCCAATCATTTCTGTTATGCTGTCACAGCAGGAACGTGAACTATTGATCGCGCCCACATCATTTGGGTGACAATCCAGCTGGTAAGCGCCAAGTGCTACTGATCTTTTCCGCCTTCGGAGAGCGCGGGGCTCGTGCGAATTTATCAGGGGCGTCAAGAACACGCCCACTCAGAAGCTCCGCGGATACCGCCCTGGCGTCACGAGCGATAAGAGCATCCAATCAACAGCGGTCATTGAGTAGGGCTTGGGTCCTGTGCTACTGATAGTTTCCGTCCTCGGACGACGCGGAGGCTTGTGCGAGGTGACCTGGCTTAGAATAATCATCATCAAGCATCAATATATACGATATTCTCACAGCATCATATTATCCCCTACTAGCCCCTCCGCCTCCCAACCTACAGATTATCCTCCCCTAGATTATACAAAATCTCCCCCAGCCGAATCTTGTCCTGGATTCGCATCCTCATAATTGAAAAACTTGACAAAGTGGTAGAACCCTCCCGCTATAACAGCTCCCATCACAGGACCGAGCCAGTAAATCCAGTGATAGCCTGGAAAATCCGCCGAAACCACGCAAGGGCCAAAGGAGCGCGCAGGGTTCACAGATGCGCCGGTATAATTTACGCCAGCTATGTGAACGACGAAAAGCGAGAGGCCGATGCCGATGGGTGCGATGAAGGTGTCTTTGGACTTTTCGGCCGCGAGCATGAGAATTGTGAACATTAAATGGGAGGTGAGGAACTGTGGGTAGGTGGTATGTTAGTGCTAAGAGCTTGGTTAGGGCTTTTGCTAGATGTTGAAGTGTCGTACCATTTCGAGGAAAAGGCCTTGCGCGATGTTTATGTCGGGCGCCAGCCTTGTCTGCACGACAGCGATATCGACTGGAGTGAGGGCGCTGACGACCGCCGCGGCGCAGATAGCACCGATGATTTGCGCGGGGAACAGCACCAGTCCTCGCCATGGCGGCAGGGTGCCCGTAATTACCATCCCCAGCGTGATGGCCGGGTTGAACAAGCCACCGCTGACGCGGTACAGCACCCAGGCGGCGACAAGCAGGCTGAAGCCGTAGCTGAGCGCGATGCAAATAACGGTCTCATTGGAGTTTTGGCCGTCTGGAGCAAGCTCCGCAGCTGACTGTACACTCATTTCATGGCCTAGGTAGGCCGTGAAGAGAAAGAGAAAGGTGCCGACGAACTCGCCAGAGGCGGCGATCAAGTGTTTGCGCAAGGCGGAAGAATCAGCTGCGCTTTTGGGGATGAAGTAGCCGAACATGGGCTTGTCGAGGCCATGGCTCGCTTTTCGTTTTTGAGAGGCCATGGTTGGTGGGGCGTCGTTGACGGAGGCAGAGGATTGTGGGAGAGATTTAGAACTTGGGGCTTGTATATAAGATGCGGTGGGTGATAAGGGAAGGGCTAAAGGTGGATAGTAAGCGAAGGGGTATTATAATTGAATATGATCATGTACGGTGCCCTCTTTTCAAAGGCAGCGCAGTATCGTCTGCAGACAGGATGAGCGTTTCAGGCCGATATACCTCACAGCAAGGGAGTTGGAGGAAACGAAGCTCTTTTTTCCTTTTTCTTTTGCCAGCCGTGCTTAAACAAGTGATTGTTCAAACCTTCGCGTGCTGCAGGACAACAAGTACGTGAAGGCGAGAGCTGAAGTCAGTATCGAAGTGCGGCTCAAAGGTAAGGGATGTAAAGCCTGCAGAGATGGGACCCTTCCTGAATCCTGACGTAGTCCCCACATGGTGGTAGAATAGTGACGAGATGTTTTTCTTTCGAAGGAACACTAGTATGTCTAGGCCGCCCAGAAACTTGGTTTTACTAAACCTTAAGTGTGCGGCAGCATCCCTATTTGCCAAGTAATTATAACCTACTCAAACTCTGAGCTGAAAAAGGTCCTTGATTTGGCCTGGTTTTCGGCACCATTATATGAACTCGCATTAAGGCATAAATATCGGTGCATAGGATAGAGAATATAGTATCAGAATGTTAAAGTGTCTATCATGCAATAGCGTGCCAAATACATATTCCTAGAGGCCATGTCAGATCAATTCACGATTATTGCCCGCCCGACGTAATTGCGGGCGGGGCGCCGAGAGAGGATTAAATGGCTAACCTTAAGAACGATTCGTGGTGACGCCTATGAATAGGCATGGACACTGTAACAACATAATGCCCTCAGCGTAGCACTTTAACCCTCCCTCATTCACTAAGCCTCGAGGTCGCCATAATAGCGCTGCGAAAGCCCTAAAGACTGTCCCAGAGCAGGCAAGAGCTTGCTCCTCTTATTCTAGGCACACGGATTCTCTCTGTGAGCTGCTCCATCGTACTACCCCTGTCCGGTGCCCCGCAAAACCGGGGTGATCGCCGCGCGGGGTTTAGGCCAATGACCGCAAGTAGCGATGCGCATCTGCACGAACATGTCAAACCCCGTCCCAAGGTTCGGAGAAGCGCGCAATCCTCCATTTTCAGCCAAACGCCAATCACAGCCTACCCGGCATCCTAAGTAGAGACATGCTAATATGACAGGTCAAGTGATGGCCCTATCCCCACACATTGTACGTTGCGGACTATTGGCCCATTGCGCCCAAGCCCAGACATTTGTCACGGCATTGCGCGCATCTCCGAAATCCCCAGCAACCTTTCCCCCAAGTCCGTCCACACCCAACCCTAACAATAGTTGTGGAGGTGGGTGTCATGAACGTTCCCCAGGATTTGAATGTGGAGCCCGCAACTAGACTGCGGTGGAATATCGAGTATTTAATCTAGGGAACACTCGCACTCCATGCTGGTGTTCCGGAAAGCTGCGACAGCAAGTCTCTACACAAACAGAACATCTACACAAGCGCGTATCTGAAGATATCCGTACAAGATGCCCAAGAAGGTCCTATGTGGTTATGGTGTCGACCTCGACGCTGTCAGCGGATGGTATTATCCCCCCGGCCCCCTCCTCCCCAACTAAGATGCGAGACGCCATATTAGTCGAGGGACCAACTGACAACGGCCTGCGATTCTAGGATCAACACGGCCGGCCTGGGAACGTCGTCCCCAGCCGACGCAACCGATGTCTCGAGGGGCATATTCGGGGCGACGGTCGGCCTCGACCGCGTTCTGAGCATGTTCAAGAAGTACGGCATCCAAGCCACCTTCTTCACCCCGGGCCACTCGGCCGAGTCCTTCAAGGAGCAGGTGGTCAAGGTTCGCGACGCGGGCCACGAACTGTAAGTTACTTCCTAGAAAGATTCCGCCTTTCGTAACACGTAACAGCTCACTCGCTAACTCGGGTCAACAAGTGGCCTCCACGGCTACACTCACGAGTTCGTCTCCGAGCTGTCGGAGGAGCAGGAGCGCGCCGTCCTCGCCAAGAGCATCAAGATCCTCACCGACCTGACCGGGAAGCACCCCCGCGGGTGGACCGCCCCCGCGTGGAAGACGTCGGCCAAGACGGTCCATATCCTCGAGGAGAACGGCATCACCTACGACCACTCGTTCATGCACCACGACTGCCAGCCCTACTACCTGCCGTACCCGCCCGCCAACGTGGAGACGGACCATTCCCTCGAGGCCGAGCAGTGGATGAAGCCCATGCCGCGGCTGAGGCGCTCGGGCATCGTCGAGATCCCGGCGAACTGGCACCTGGACGACTGGCCGCCCCTCCAGTTCGGCCAGGGGCTGGGGTCGGGGTTCGTCGACCCGGACGTCGTCCTCAAGCTCTGGAAGGCCCAGTTCGACTACTACTACCGGGAGTACGACACCTTCATCTTCCCCATCACTATCCACCCGCAGGTGTCGGGCAAGGCGCACGTCCAGCTGATGCAGGAGAAGCTCATTGAGCACATCAACTCGCACGAGGGCGTCGAGTGGGTGCCGCTGGAGGAGATGGCCAAGCGGTTCAAGGAGAAGGCTCTGGCGGGCGCGACTGTGGATGGCGGCGCGGATGTGTGAGGCAGGAATTGGAAATGGTGCATATTCTTTTGGTGTGTGGCTAGCTATATAGAAGATTTGACTACCGAGGGTAGGTTGTGGCTCTTTGCGCGCGAACTATTCAAACTGTACAAGTTTCTCCTATAGAAATATATATCATACAGCTGCAGCCGTTGTTTGAAAGCACTCAAGTTGCCTATAAAGCATTGCAATCCCCAGCGAGAACCCTCCAATGCTCAGTACCACGCCGTGAAAGCTCACCGTAGATTTATCCAAGCAAGTCTGGGCCCATGCTTTAGCGCAACTCGCCAGCGGCGCATTATACCCAGAGGCCTCCCGTGTTTCAACATGCACAGCACCATCTCATCGGACTTCCGGATGCCGTCCACCTCCCCGGCCAAAGCAATGTACCCGCACCAAACGATGAAGACGACATCCCCGCATCCCTCCTCCACAGATGTGCGGGGTAAATCAAACGGAGGATCTGCATAGTGGGATAATGCTTTGGTTAGTTGGGCTGCCTGTCACGGCAAGTGAGGCGTTCCCGCGTCTTTGGAGGAGCGCGCACATTTTCCGCCGTGTCGGAGATGCGCGCACGTTATTTACCTCGGGGATACGCGCACCGAACTGCTAGTTCCTCCAGTGGCGAATGAAATGCTTAGTTTAGCCCCCCTTTCCCGGCCCTAGTGCACGCTGAGTACGCCTATTGCATGAGTGTCGTCGTCCGATACGTCAGAAGTGCGCATCAAGGATTTGGGCACTCGCCCGCTTTCTGACTTCTGACCTGGGGCCCCGCATCATTCAACCCGCCTTGAATCCGGAGTCGGACCACCTTCTAAAAGCACCAACGTAGCTCGTCCTCAGACTAAGGCTGTTGTTGTATGGACACTGGAGCAACCTTCAGCCCAACCGTAGCCACCCTGGCAAAACTCCGTGGGCCCCACCTCCTCGGACTCCTTAGGCACGGCCCTCGTAATGTAGCAAGAAGAGATAAGTGGAGGGCGCTTCTTCGAACGAGAGAGGCAAGGTTTTGGCGTCGACGGCCGTGGAGGGATTCATCTCGAAAGCCGCAGCTATAGTAGGTCTGTGCTTTGCGGGCCCTTCTTCCCATTTGCGGATTTACTGATCTACGCTATTGATGACTCGACATATTCATAAGAGTATGAGGCTACACTTGTCGTAGATGCGCAGCTGGAGCATGAGGCACCGATTGAATTAGCACGACTGGCATGGTCGGGAAACACGGAATCATCCCGCAGCTAGAGCTCGCTCATAGGGGGAGGGGGAGGGGGAGGGGGGCCTTGGTGATACTATAGCTATTCTCAGATTACACGTCCCTCTAGATAAAACCAAAAGGGAGGGGGAGGGGGGCCTTGGTGATACTATAGCTATTCTCAGATTACACGTCCCTCTAGATAAAACCAAAACTAAAGTGGCCCCATATTAAAGTATTCCTCCCAATTTACCACTGTAGGGTCTCCATCCATCCAGAGGTCCGCCGTAACGTCCGGCAGGGGCTCGAACAGCGGATAGTCCAAGCCAGCCGCGTCCAACGAAGGGATCCACCCATAATACTGCGGCAGGTATCCGGCCCCGGCGTCCACGTCGAGGTCCAAGACGGACGCCGCCGGCTGCGAGGCCTGTATATAACGCTGCTTCACCGGCTCGAGGAGCCGGTGGTATTCCTCCATACACCTCGCCGAAGCGGGCCAGCGCTCGGCCGCGAGTGAGAAGAAGGTGGTGAACAAGGACATGAGGCCCTCCATCTCGTCCAGGCTGTGCCGGGAGACCAGCTCGGGGAGGCACTCGCGGATCGTGTGGAGGAACACCATGGCGGCGGAGAAGACGAAGTGGACGGGCGTGAAGGTGTACTTCTGGCTCCCGAACCCGACGTTGGCCTGCTTCCCGTACCCCTTGGCCACTTCCACGCTGGCGTCGAACGCCTTTAGTAGGTTGGCCGTCGTGGGGCTCTTGATCCTGGGACAGGGACGGAAGAGGGCGACGATTACCTGCGGCGTCGCAATGTCGGCGAACAGCGCCATCTCTTCCCACAACGCCTTTAGATGGGCATCTCGATTCCCCGAGGCGCTCTTGTGGACCTCTTGATGCCAGGCGTGAATGCGTCTCTCCGCTCCCTCCATCCAAGCCTCGAGTGTCTCGTCGGAAGTCGGGATCGGGTGGCCGTGTACGAGAACCGAGTTAACTTCAGCTTCGATAAAGCGAAAGGTGCGCACCCGTCCCGCCACGAACTTGGTCCTCCGCCCACGGGTGTCGATGTGGTCGGTGTGGATCACGCCGTCCTCGAGATCGGAGTGGAAGGCGGTCGAGATGTCCTGGGCAAACAAGGCGATTGGCCTTTCGAAACCCGCGCTGCTAGACGCGTCGAGCTCCCAGGCCGTCCAGAATACCCGTCGCCTAAGGTCGCGGAGGAGGACATTCGGCTCGAGGCGGCAAGGGTCCTCGCGGTGGAGTCCCTGGTCGATGCACGCCTGCATCGTATAGCTGGAGAGGTAGTAGACGTTCACCGCGGCGGGGTTCATGATGCCGTACGAATGGAGGAGCACGAGCGCCTGCAGGCCCGCAAAGTCGTTGGTGAGGGTATCCGCTATATGCGAGACGGCATGCCGGAATAGCTTGAACGACATGTCCCTGGCCTTTGCCTGCTTTGAGCGCGCCGCCGTCGAGAGCGACAGCGCCATGATGAGGCTGACGATGAAGATGTCGTATGGGCTCGGGTTGTCTAGCTCCCGCGGGTGTCTGCCGCGTCCGTGTATTACACGCCTGTGGCACGCTCGCAACCACTTCTCGTGGAAGATGGGGTAGGCTGCCATGGACCTGGATATATAAACTTCGAGGAGAAAGTCTGCGACCGGCTTTGGAATCGACTGTAGCAGGTTTGTGGACTCTCTGAGCCCAATCGTAGATTGCGGGGGTTCATTCGTAGGGTAGGTTGTCGTTGCTATCTCGTCGGCGGACGGCAGACTGGCGTTGGAGAGGACGAACTTGGGGAGCGGAGTGTTCTTAGAGAAGCCAAGCCAGGGGAAAAGGAGATCTCTCGAGACGACCTCCGCTAATGATACCCCCGGCCGCCTCGTGGCATCTCGTCGCGAAACATCACTTTGCGACGGCCCATCTGGGAACGAGGAGCCGGATCTCAGTCCGAGCCGGAATGAAGAACCCGGCTCCACGTCGCTGCCGGCTCTAGGGACCCCGCGCTTCTCCTCAAGTTGGGCAATCTCACCTTCGAACCACTTCACTAGACTCCGGGGAAAGGTCTGCTCCCCGGCGCCGCCAACGATATCGCCCCCGACGCAAGGAGCCCCCGCCTTTTGGCACGGACCACACGGCCACGACTTTGCATCACACTGGATCACGACCGGATTAGCTTACAAAGCTCCGACGTCATAAGGTCTTGGTGTGTGCTTGCGGGATACCTTGACTTTTCTCTTGCGGCAAAGAGCGCACGAGGCTGTTCTTCGCTTGACGTTACGGGACATCTCCCCGTGAATTCATCATTTCCGGTCTCGTTTACTGTCGCGATGAGAGGCAACGATTATGCTGGCCACTGTTTTCCCCGCAATATTCGGGAATTTGTTGCACTAGGACCGGCGCTATTGCTCTACACTTACTGCCTTTGTATTAGTAAGGAGGCGTATATACGAGTACATGCCTTCCAGTTAAATCCGTCTTACCCTTCTGTTCCTCCACCATGTTCTCAACATGTATCTCTAGACTTGAAGACTTCGATACTAGTCTCACATGGATTGCGCTTTAGCAACCACTCATCACAAGACCGCCACAATATGCAATTCGCATTGCCAGAGCCGGAAGAAGGAGATGACATCCAAGCCCTCTTGAAGAATATACCTGCCTGTCGCCGCTGTCGACAAAATCATCGGAGATGCGACCCATCGCTTCCATCCTGCCGCAACTGCGTTAAAGCCGGGCACAAGGAATGCATCTTTTTCGACCCTATACTAGGGGAGGACGTCGAAAGGAGGTTCGTACTCCGTCGGACCTCACCCGATGCAACAACCCTTATTCCGAGGTTACACTGACATGTGGAAGCCGAGTAATGGCCCTTGCCTCTCGGCTTCGAGAGCTTCGAGCGGCCACGGCGGAAACTCTTTCACCTCCTCGTATCAGCACCGCCAGCCCAGCCCCCATACCTTCGCGTGGCCTTTACATTGGACAACGCTCCTGCATTTCACTGCTATCATCCGTGCCGTCGCCCCTACACCCCGAGGAGACAAGTCCACAACCTGCCTTCCCGGATATTCTTTCGGAGCTTTATGACGACCTGCCTCCTTCTGCTAATCTACACAAGTTTCTAGTCGACAACTATCGGGCCAACATCCATGCTCTGTATCCGGTGGTTGATGACGTAGAGCCGTTCCTGGATCCGAACAATGGGAACTACCGACCCTGTCAGAGCCCAACTCAGCAGTTTCGACTCAACATGATATATTCCACGTCGTGTTTATGCGTGCCTGGCCATCGTCAGTCCCAGTCACTCCTCCCACTGGCAAAAACGTTCCACCGTAAAGCGATGCATCATGTGGAAGCGGCAACCTCCGACGTCAGCATCTCAGTACTGCGGAATCTCGCGGCAATGGCCCTCAACAGCCTGTTCGCCCCGGACCACGGGAACCTCAACCAGCTCATCGGGCTCACTTCGAGGATGTGCGTCGACCTGGGTGTATCGAGGTCAGACGACAAGTCCCTTCACAAGCTATTTCTCGCGATAATCTGCATGGAGCGGCAGGTGGCGTTGGCTCTTGATAGGCCATGGTTCATCCCTGAGCCGGTAAGCGCCCCCGACTGCCTCGCGAATATCTGCAAGCACCTACAAAGCGGGCAGGCAAACTTAAAAACTTGAACCAACTCTCTTTCCAGGGTAACGAGCAAGCCATAAGAGCGGATAGCCCCGTGGAAAAGCTTTGGTCACTGCTTTCAATCCAATGCTCCCTACAACGGGGGCCGGGCGCGAGCACCCGAGGGGAGCACCCTCTTCACGAAAACATGATGCGTGCCTTGGCCGCTTTGGCCAGAGACCTAGATCCACCGCTACCTAATCTCGTGGCTACGTTGCGAGAAACAGAACTGCTGGCCGCGGAAAAGTCCAGCGGCGGTGACGCCCTTGCACGCCGAGCGGCTGCCTCGAACCTGCTTCGCGCTCTCGACGGCCCATGTCTCCGTACGTGCCTCTCACCCTACTGGACGTTTAGAGCCTGTGCGGTCTATCTCGAGAATTGTTCATCGGTCGTGGCTGGTAGGGCGTCGGATGAAAAGCAGCTTGCCCTGCTTCTTCTAGATCGGGACGTGGCGCGGTGGCCAAGCTGCCGATATCTGCGTGACCAGCTACGGAACATGTAACGAGAGCTTAGGCATGAGTTTCTGTCAACATAATCCACACGCAAAGGTTATGCTTTGCTTTTGGCGCCTCTGGAGCTGCTGGTGGAGGAGGTGCTGAACAAGGTAGTCCGTTGGATATCACGACTGCGCGTGGCATACGCGATGTATAATCAATGAGACTTTGTAGCGAAGCTATCTACGAACTTTAATAAGTGTCAGCTCAATATATGAACGTTTCGATGCAGCTCTCGGGGTGACCGTATGTATCTTTAGCTCACACGAAAAGAAAGGAACCACGTGACAGCCGCCCTATACCTTGAGAGTCCACTCTCGGTCGGAAATTCAAATTACGTAATCTAAAAGAGTGCTGGCGGCTCGTGGCGCCTGTGCCGGTTGAATTGGGCTGCTAAACTTCAGGCACCATATGGTACGTTGCAGTGTCATTAGACCTATTGTCCCAGTGTGGATGCCGCCGCCATACGAGTTACTGATACATGTGTTGGATCGCGCCTTCGTCTTTCGATATTCTGGTCGTATCACCAACACATCCATCCACAGCACTTTCCTGTCATTGACAGCTCGGTTGGACCTTCGTATTTTCTTTTCTTTGGGATGCTCTTTCCTGAAGTTGTTTCAGGGGTTACTGCGGGTTTTGCGGCTGATTCGGAGCTGGCTTTGTTTGAGATCCTTTGTCCTTTGCGCGTTCTGAGAATCCAGGTGAAGCGCGAACCCTTGTCGGGGCGCACAAGATAAGGCAGGGAGCATAATCGCGTCGATTTTCTTTATTTAGTCATCGTGGGTAGAGCGTCGACTCCTCCATCCGCAACCTCACGACTCACCGGCGCACGGCTCATCCGGCTGTGCCAGCATCACCACCCCGGCCCCGATTGGGGCTGGAATCTCACCAATCTGTCTCTACAACCGCCAACAAGCCACTGCTCTCAGCACTCCCCTTTCCTCTCCACCCTCCTTTGAGACCAACCCGCAATGCCGCACCGGGTCGCCAACGCGCCCGAAGACTCGACAATGAACGGACACACCTCTCAGCCCGCCCAGCCCGCGTTGACCCTCCAGCAGCTCGCCGAGTGGGACGAGTTCGAGGACAGCTTCTTCCGCGACTACGAAGAGAAGAAGCGCCAGGAGGACGCCGCCGCGAAACGCGACTACGAGACCCGCAAGGCCGACATCGCCGTCCAGCTGGCCCAGTGCCAGCGCGAAAGGGCCGCCCTCGAGAAGAAGGCCAAGGCCGCCGCCGCTCGCATCGCCATGCTGCAGGACGGCCTGGACGAGCTCGACCGCGAGTACGGCGTCCACGTTCTCAACGTGAACGTGAGCCGTAACAGGGCCCACTTTGATCTGCAGGAGCGCTTCGCGAAGTCGCGCGAGGCCGGCCCGCTCGATGCGGAAATGGTGCGCCAGCTGCGGCGCGTGGGGCCGTCGATGATGTGCTTCCCGATCAAAACCGGCGGCGCGGATGGCGTCATGGGCGCCCAGTCCCCGCCTGCCACACCACCGGACGTCGAGGATCATGAGAAGACTGTGGATTCTGGTTTCACTGGCGTGGTCATCTGCCGCTTCGAAGGCAAAAAGATCGGAGAGGTCGAAAAGCTTACCGTCGAGCCCCGCGTCGCGAAGCACGCGGTAAAGATGCTACTCGACCTCCCCGTTCAGAGGCCCGTTATCATCCGCGAGGAGCGCAGGTTCGGCCCGGCGGATCTCGAAGGCATCCACCACTCCAACGACGGCCGGTTCTCAAAGTGGCTTAGCTGCATGATTCAGGCCGTCGGCGACGAGAAGCCCGCCCCGTGCGACATCTGCAGGAGGGGCGCCGGCCCGTTCGTATCGTGCGTCAGGGTCGACGGCGCGTCCCCGCGGTGCGGCAACTGCGAGTGGAGCCGGCGGGGCTGCCAGAGCCAGACGGACGATGCGGAGGACCAGCACACCAGCACCCTCTCCGATGTCGAGGCCAACGACTCTACCGCTCAGCGACTGCCGCGAAAGGCCCAACGCGCAAAGGCCAACGGAGTCTTTGCGGAGGAGACGACGGACACGCCTGGAAGTCACCGCCGGATCGGGCCCGCGGCCTCGTACGCGGAGTCCTCCGTCGCCGGGGACGGTTCCGTGGACGCCCGTGACGAGACGCCCGCGGATCCCACCCCGCACATTGATCCCGAGAAACTGGTGAGCCCGGTCATCACCATGCGCCACGACGGTCAGGTGTACACGCAGCCCGAGCTCATGGCCGGGGTACCCCTGGAGAAGATAGACAAGGACCACCCGTACTGGGACCCAAGCTGGAAAGACCCTACCGAGCTCATCCGCACGACGCTGGCCGGCCACGAGGAGAAGCACAGCCAGATCATGCAGGACAAGGACAAGCCGGTCAACAGCAAGTACTTCCACGGGCGGCAGATCAACCGCGGCCGCTTGTGCCTCGAGTTCCTCGACAAGGGCCCGTTCCACCCGTTCCAGGTCGTGGGTAAGAAGTGGCTGTCGCCTGGCATCACTACGTACGACACCCTGCACCGGCTCGCGTACACGCTAGACGAGCTGGCCAAGTTCCGCATTACCGTCACCCCCGAGGACTGGCTGCGGCAGCGGCTCTGCGAGATCATGGCGGCGGATGGCGAGGGCTTTAACCTGGCCAACTCGGTCAAGAGCCTATACCACGACCCCAAGGTGCAGGCGCTGCGGCAGCTGAGCGGGTTCGGCAACGTCGGGCGGCCGGTGAAGGGCGGGACTGCGAGGAGGAAGCGCAAGAGGAGGGACGGGCAGGGAGCCACGCCGTCGAAGCGGGCCAAGACGGACGGGCCGGCGCGGGCGCCAGCCGACGGGGACCTCGAGTACGACGGGCACACGGACACGGACTCTGTGTGCGGGGAGACGGTGACGGACGGGGACTTTCGGGTCCGGCGGGTGCGCACGGGGCGGTACACGACGTCGGAGGCCATGACGCAGTACTGGCACCTGTTCCCGGACATTGGGTTTGACCTGCTGCTGCTGCAGTCGGTCGACCCGCCGCGGTGGATGGGCCCGCGCGTCGACGGCTTCTCGGCCGCCATGGGGGACATCTGCGAGGTGGCGTACCACCCGGGGTCGGAGGTGGTGCGGGTGGCGCTGGTGTCCGGGGAGGAGGTGATGCTTTGGTTCTGGAGGGAGAGGACGAAGAGGCGGTTGGTTGCGCTGTGTAGGGATAGGGGGAGGGCTGTGCGGGTTGCGGAGTCGTGAGTGTCCCTGGTGCTTTTGTGTGCGCGGTGTGTGCGGTGTGATGCTGACTGACTGGCGGGTGTAGGGCGCAGGTTCTGTCGGATGACTGGGAGAGGTTGGGGGCTACGTCGAGGGAGCTGACGTTGGGGGACTTTGAGGGGGAGGCTGAGTAAGGGAGCTGTGTGTGGCTGAGTGTGGAAGGTGAGCGGAGTTGATGGGTGTGTGAGAGGCGAGTGAAAGTCGGGAAATGTCAGGAGTGGGAAAAACAGGTGTTGGGGGTGTAAGTTGTGGTATGAGTGGCGGTGGGAGTAAGAAAGGATTTGATACCCGGGTCCGGCGCTGAGGGGAAAATGTTTCACGGTATTTGTTTTCTTGTCGTTTATCCTGGTTGATGGGAGTTAGATGACGGCTGGGAGGAGGCCTGATGGTTTCAAGATTAGAGTGGTGGTAATAGATTGATGGTTCTATGCTGTTTTGCTGCGCTATGCTATGCTGGTGAAGGTGTGTTGCTGGATGGCATCGAATGGAATGCCATGAGAAAAAAAAAGAAGATGCATGGGGTTACCTACGCCTTGCGATCGCTGGACGCTTGCAGGTCATATCAAGGTTGACACCCGTCGCCGAGCCCTGCCTTGGCCTCCTTCGCCCTTTCGCCCTCCCAGAACGAGACTCAATATCCTATCTTCCCAGCCTTTCCCCACGAGAACCTTGGCCCTTCCGCCCGTCCTTCCTCGAGACCCGCCTTCGTCCCTGGGAGGACATTGCCCCCTCCCCGACCAAGCATTCCAAGAAAGCCAAGGCCAAAAATCGACAAAACAAAAAAGAAAGAAGAAACAGGAGAGGGAGAGGGGAAAGAAGAAGCGGGAAGAGCCAGCGAGAGAAGAGGGAGGGAAGAAAAGGAGGTGAGGGGGAGATCAAGCCTTCAACTCGGGCGCAGCGCGCACACCGGCCCGGCGGAAGGGGTGCGCCTCGGTGTTGAGGACGAACTCGTCCAGGTCGAGCAGGGAGGGGTCCGAGAAGGTTAGGTAGAGGTATTTCAGCGTCTCTGCGAACCAGAAGCTCTGCGTTTATTGTCAGTCAGTTCTCTGTTTTATAAGTCGTTTTTTTTCTCTTGTCTGGCAGGGAGGCGGGAGCTGGGGCTGGGAATGAAAATTGGGGATAGAGAGGATGGAAAGTTGTGGTTAGAGATGAGATCTTGGAGGTGAGACGCGGGGATATGTGCCGGGTTGGGGTGAAGGAATCACGACGGGGAACAAGGGGTGAAAGTGACGGGCCCAAAACCACCTCGAAGGAAACGGGAATCAAAACTCACCTCCATATAATCCTCCCTCTCAAGCTCACCCCTCCCCAAAACATTCGTAACCGCGGCGCTCGCACTTCCCCCCTCCCCCTTCCACCACGTCTCACTCTTCCCCTTCCCCTTTCCCTTCTTCCCAGTCCCGCTGACCCCCTTCTTGATGGACAGGAACATCTCCCACGCGGCATCCGCAAACCCCTCATCCCCGGTCAGCCGGTACAGCACGAACAGGCTCTCGAGCGCCTCGGGGCGGAGGAGGTACCGCGGGTCGGAGACGGAGGTGAAGGGCTTGGGTGTCCCGTCCCTCCAGTCTCTCTTTCTTCTGTCCTTCTGTTCTTCGTAGAGGGTTTGGTTCCAGGCGCAGGGGGGTTGCGCATCAGGGTCGGAGGGGGAGAGGGAGGATGATGAGGACGATGAAGGGGGAGGGCAAGGGACGAGGGTGAGCCTCTCGGGCATGATCCCACTCGGCACAGCGCGATACAAATACGCGCAGCCGCGGGCAAGCCTCGCCCCCGTCTCGACAGCCCCCTCGTCCCCCAGCATCCTCCCCGCAAGCGCCACCGCACCCCCCGCAAAACAAGCGAGGTGCTCCGTCTCCGGCACCAGCACCATCTCCGTCTCCCCCCGATCCCCCGCCACAACGTTCCCCACCCCCGACACCAAGATATCCTCCCCCACCCCCTCGGGAA
This sequence comes from Scopulariopsis brevicaulis, assembly GCA_017657125.1. Taxonomy (NCBI): domain Eukaryota; kingdom Fungi; phylum Ascomycota; class Sordariomycetes; order Microascales; family Microascaceae; genus Scopulariopsis; species Scopulariopsis brevicaulis. The sequence continues at coordinate 27,910 of JAGFNX010000087.1, read as the reverse complement.
GCATTGGCCTGAAAAACAGCACCCCCGAGGCGTCTAAGAACCCGCGCGTCATATCCCCGTACATCGGCTCCCCGCCCCCGAGAAGGAGGTGCATCTTGGGCAGGTACTCGTACAGCGAGTCCGCGCCCGCGCCGAGCGTGAAGGTCTTGCCTTTCGTGACGTCCCCTCGGCCCAGGGAGACGTAGAGGGGCCACAGGCCCGGGACGGCGGTGTCGTTCTGGCCCGAGGCGAAGAGGCGCATGAGGCGGGCTACGGCGTCGTAGTACCGCTCGTCGCCCGTGAGTTGGCTGAGGCGCGTCATCTCCAGGCTCAGCGACCCGGGGCACGCGGACTCGACGAGCCCCTCCGTCTTCAGCTCCTCGCCCTCCTTGACCTTCCGGAGGTCAAGCCAGCTGACCGGCATCCTCTCGGGCGTGTCGAACGCCGCGTAAAGCAGATCCCCCAGTTCAACCGCCTTCGCAAGCAGCACCGCCCTCCCACTGAGCTCATACGCCGAGAGCAGACCCCCGAGGTACCGGATCGTCGTCTCAAAGGTGCTCAGCTTCCCCGGCGCGGCCTCCCCAAAGTCCAACCTCGCGACCTGCGCCACCGCCTCGTCGAACTCGGGGCGGAGGCCGAGGAGGTACAGCGCGTCGAGGGAGTCGACGAGCGTGGCGGCCCAGCCCGAGAACTGGTCCTTTCCCTCGAGGGACAGCGGGAGGAGGGCGTCGCGGGCCCAGGCGTGCTTGCGGTAGAGGGCCCAGTCTTTGCGGAAGAGGTCGCGGACCTCGCGTCTCCGGGCTTCGAAGCGCGGGGGGACGGGGGCTGTGAAGGGGTGTTGAATGCGCGGGAGGGGCGTTGGGCCTGGGGGAGGGACGGGGGTTGGGGGTTCTGGGGGTGGGTGGAAAGGGGGGACGGAGCGGTAGTTGAAGGTGGATTTCTTGAGGGGGGGATGGGGCGCGTGGCGGTTCATGTGGTGGGCTAGGCGGACGGGTTCCGGGGCGGAGGAGGGAGGACCGGCGGGGGCGAGGAGGTAGAGGATGGCGAGGGTTGCTGCCAGGGCGAGGATGAGAGTCCGGGGGCGGGGGCGTCGGGGGAACATTGTTGCAGAGGGATGTTTTTGAGTGGGGGTCAGCTCATGGTTCGTTGTGATGTGGTTGAGCGATGTCTTTGGCGAGGGGTCGAGATGGTGGGTGTCTGGCGGATGAGCTTCGTGATGTTGACGAGAGGAGTGAGTTCGGCGTTAAGAGACCCGTGGTGGCCAAGAGTCCGATATCCAAACATCCAACCCAGCTCCTTCCAAGAAAACGCTTCAAATACCAGTCCTCCACGTCAAGAGCAGAAAACGAGTGTAAATAAAGAAAAGAGTGCTCAGCCTGGAAATTAGCTGAGGAGTGAAGGCGACGAAACCAGCCGGAGAAAAATCAAGGGTCCCGGCGCGGCTTATCGCGGGCGAGTCTTGGCGCCAGGGGTGTCCAATCTCTGGTGGAAAGTGCCGCCGCCGCGCCTTCCTTGGCGGGCGAGGGTGTGCCTAAAGGCTCGTGACACCGCGGAAGTGCCAAGTATCAAGTATTAGTTCTGGATATTAGTACCCCGACTAACACCCACTACCGCGAAACATGTCGCTCAAAAGCCCGTCTTAGACCTCCGTCTGAGAAAAAAACAATAGGCGCCAAGAAGCCACCAGACAGCCCGGCAACGGATGAATCAGCGCCACGAGAGACGGGGCATCTCACTCCGTGACAAGTCTACCAAGCAAAGAGGGAAAAAAAAGAAGTCGATAAAGGGACGGGAGGAGATGGAGGGCGCCGCGGCTTACACGCGCCTGGGCTGGAGACTGGAGTCGAGAGTGGAACCGCGATCGGCGTGGTTCTACCACTCGCCTGCCGCGCTCGCTTCCTTCCGAGCTGCGGGCGCTGGGGTTGATTCCCTTGCTTACACCTTAAGCGCTTGTAACTTTTCTCCTGACGGGGAGTTGTCCCGTCACTCCGTTCACCCATCCAGAACCCTCGACCTCCAACTCAGATTCAAACAAGGTAGGAAAGACCCTGGACGCAGTGAACCGCCATAGAGCCCATGGAATTATGTCTTAGAGGAAAACGAAATGGAAAGCAGACCCGCGAGCAAAAGAGATATGTACACCGATGGATACAAGAAGAACCTCCGAACCACGCAACAGGAAAACAAAAGGCCACGCCGCGGCGGGACAGCCATCAGCTTACACCCTCGCCCTCTTTCTCATCCCTCCCCTCCCATTCCCCTTCTCCCTCTTCTACCAGGATACATCTACCCCGAACCCCCCTACCCCACCAACTACCCACACCCATCTCTCCCACCCGCCCGCGGTTACTCCCCCAGCGGCATCCCCTCCAGCTCGTCCATCAGTCGCCGCCAGTTATCCGCCAGCACCTCGGCGTACTTGACCCTCTCCTGCGCCCAGTCCTGGCTCCACCGCGACACGTGGTACTGCGACGCCTGGAAGTACCGCAGCTCGTCGCGTACGCACTCCTTTACGAAGACGGAGCGGTTGTGTTGGCGTACGATGCTCTCCTTGTCCTGTTGCTCTGTCAGCACCGTGCTGGGAAGACGTAGATGTGGCGGATGGGATGGAGGGATGCGAATGGATGACGGATGGAGGGACAGGGGGTTTGTTGGAAGTGATATAAAACGCAAGGGGTAATAGAAACGGAAACAGAAAAAAAATCCAGGAACAGAAAGGGAGACGGAAACGGGGAACCAACCTTGATAATCGACTCGGCAACCTTCTCCACCTCCCCGGGCCTAACCCCCTCCCGCCCCCTCAACCCCTCCAACCTCCCCTCGTTAGCCTCGATCCTCCTCTCCAGCTGCGCGATATTATCCCGGTCAAGCCTCTCCCGCCTATCAAACATGTCCCGCACGCTAACCAGCCCGTCGCGCTGCCTCTTTAGGTCCTCCAGCACGCCCACCTCCCACGCCCTGCTCTCGTCCTCCAGCAGCGCCTGGCCCGTCCTCAGCCGCCTGCTCAGCGCCGCGAGCCCGTCGTTCAGCAGCGGCACCTCGCTCGCGTCAGTGGCGTACGCGTCCGCGCTGGCCTCGGTCAGCGACGCGAGCGAGAGCGCCACGCGCCCGTGGTCGGCCGCCACGCCCTCCGTCCGCTTGACGAGCCGGTCCATGACGGTGCAGACCGCCGTGTAGAGCTCCGCCGACCGGCGGATGCCCAGCCGCGAGCGCGCAAAGAGCTCCTCTAGCGCGGGCGGGAGGGAGTCCTCGAGCGTCGGGGGTAGGGCGCGGCCCTCGAACTCTTCCTGGACGGAGATGGTGGCTTGCTTGCGCCAGACGGAGAGTTCCTGGGACTTGTGAGATGAGCTCAGTGGGGGAAGAGAGAAGGGTGGGGGGGAAGGGGGGCTTACGGTCGGGACGGTGAGGAACATGACGACGAGCTGCTCCTGGCTCAGCACCGGGTGCCTCGCAAGCGCGTTCAGAAACCTCGCGAGGCCCCTCCGCCTCTTCTCCATGAACGCCCGGTCGTTCGACAGGTGGTTCCCGTTGACTGTCCGGTCAGCAACGCCCAACCACTTCCAGACAAAAGTATACACGGGAATGACAGAGGGTAGGGATTGCAAGGAGGGACAATAACTCACCCGCAACCCGCTTGGGCGGCAGCGGAGGCAGCGCCCGAAACGGATACCTCTTATGCAGACACTCCAACAGCCACACGAAATCGCTGTACCGCCTCACGACCTTGCTCCCCCTCCTCGAACTCGACACCTCGTAATTATGATGCTGGAACAGGAAGAAGCCCTCCTTCTCGGGCATCAGCCCCACGGAGATGACCTCCTCCAGCGCGTTCCCCGTCCGCCCGCTCGCCGCCCGGACAAGCGGCGCGCCCTGCTCCCCCGCCGAGAGCCGCCCGTTGCCCCCGAACGGGTTCGCGGGGTCGCCGAAGCCGCCCGGGGAGCCGACGTGCGGCTCGTAGTAGCCGCCCCAGGAAGGCCCGCTCCCGGGGAGGGCGGACTGCGAGGTCGACGCGGGGGGCCGGTCGGGGGGTGGGTTCGCGAAGGAGATGGGGCGCGTGGAGGGCGCGGGTGTGGACATTGTCACGGAGGGAAAGCTGTCGCGGTCGGGGCTCGTCGGGTCGTCGGGCGCGCCGTTGGGAAGTTGTGCGGGCGCGTCGCGGTCGTGTTCGCCGTCGTGTTCGCCGTCGTGGTCGCCGTCGTGTTCGCGGTCTTGGTCGTGGTCGTGGTCCTTGTGCAGGTCGGGAGTGTTCCACGGGTCCGACCCTGGATCGGCCGGGTAGTCCATCGTCGAACTATCCCGCTGCGTCGACTGTTGATCCTGCTGCTGAGGCTGGTGCTGCTGGTGCTGTTGCTGATGCGCGGGTCTCTGCGGCGGCTTCGCGGCGAGCTCCGAGGGCGAATGGTGGTGCTCGTCGTTTATACCCGCGAGCTTGGGCTGGGGGAGGTCTGGGTATCGTCAGATTAGCGGTAGCTCTGGATTGGGTTCCGGGGCCAATTTTAGTCGGGTCTAGTCGCGGCGGAGGGAACCTGGCCCCGCTAATTGCTGCATCCAAGCTCCCAGGGGAGAGGCGCCGGCCAATCAGGGGGGGCTTCCCAGGTCCACCGCGTGGGCCAACTGCGAGCGGGATCGGGGGCCTGCAGGCAAAGCTCCTGCGCCTGCGGAGATGCATCGCGGGCGCAGAGCTCAAGAAGGAACGAAACGAAGAGAACAGAACGACTCACCTCCCCGCCGCTCCTCGACGGCCTCGAGGCTAACCCTCCCCCCCTCCTGCACAAGCCCCACCAGCGCCAGCAGCACATTAAACTCGTTTCTCGCCATGCCCTCCCCCGCCCCCACGATCCCCAGTATCTCCTCCCTCCGCTCGGCGCTCACCCTCCCTGCCGCAAACACCCTCCCCACCCCCGCAGCCCCGATCCTCCCCAGCCCCCCGCCGTCGTCCTCCTCGAGGACCCGGTCAAAGACCTCGATGTAGGAGCTCGGCACGTCGGACGGGCGGAGGAGGCTGCGGGTGTCGGCGCGGGGCCGGCGCGGGGACTGGGCTCCCCAGGGGGAGGCGGCGTCGCCGTCGTCGTCGTCGTCGAAGAGGGAGGAGGATTTTGGAGGGTCGTCGGTGAAGAGGGTGCGGGAGGCCGAGTCGGCGGGGCTTTCGCCGGGCGGGGAGGTGCCGAAGAGGGACATGTTGGGGTGCTAAGGCGAGGTTTCGTCGTAGAGGTTCGGAATCTGGCCGATGGGATCGTAGCTTTGTGAGAATTGTGAGGCTTCGCGACGCGCGAGGTTGGTCGAGTTGCTGAGTCGCAAGCGAGATGCGGAGCGATGACGACTCCGTTATGGCGAGTTGCGACAGAGCTCCAATGCGACACACGGCTTCCACTCCCAATCAAGCTCCAGGAACTCGCAGCGTCAACCTACCGTGACAATCCACGGATGAAAGCCAGGTGATGCGGGGCCGAATTCCCGTTCGTGAGTGCGAGAGGTCGATGTTGGCGCGAAACGAAACTGAGGAGCTGGGTCGGGGACTGCCTGCGCTGTCGCCGGCATGTCTCGGGTGAAACGCGGCGCAGGCTGGGTCAGTCAGTGGCTGGGGCCCGTGGCGGGGGCGCTGACAACTCCGGCGCGGCCCGTTCAGCAGGTACGGCGGGATTTTTTGGCGGGCTTGCACGGCCTCCGAGCCGAGACGCGACGCTGAGCCCCTTGCTGCGAGACACTGGGGGAGCATCCGGACGGGATTCCCAGTATCTGACCTGACAATGCACTTGCCGCAGACTAATCGACGGCCAATTCCCACTAAAATTCACAGTAAATTCACAATAACTAGTTTACAAGGGCCCTCGCCCGCGAGCCCACGTCACCCCATCCTCAACACTCCCCCACATCATACACCTAAAAGATCCTCTCCTCCTCGACCTTCTGCTGCCTCCGAACCTTCTTCATAACCCTCTTCTCAGCCGGCACCCCGAAGAACAAACTGGGGCTCTTGCCCTCCTCCAGCAGATGGCTCATGTACCCCCGATGCGCCGGGTCCCTGTAATACTCGATATCCCACCTAGACGTCGGGTCCGGCAGCCGGTACTTGAACCCGTCCCTCCGCGCCTGCTCCACGACCCTCTCCACATGCTCCGCCCCCACGGGCAGCGGCTCGTCCGTGTGCAGGCTCTTGCCCTCGAGCAGCCGCTTGATGGACAGGCGGGTGTAGTACCGCGTCGTGATCTTGCCGCCGGCGCGCTCGATGGCCTCGATGGCGCTGGTGGACGCGCGCGAGACGGTGATGGTGATGGGGTGGTTGAAGTCGGCGGCGCCGCGGCCGAGAAGCTTGATGCCGTCCTTTACGGAGCCGATGACGCCCGTCTCGATGAGCTCTTTGGGCGTGATGGGCTTAGAGGGGTCGATGCGGCCGTTGTCGATCCACTCTTTTAGCTGGTCGAGGTTGGTGACGGAGAGGTTGAGGGCGCCACTGCCATGTGTTAGCCGTGTCCCCTTGTGTCTGTCCAATTGTCCCCATCACCGTGTCCCGTTGCCCGTTGCCCAGCCATAGTCATAGCGTACAACATCCAGGGCAAGCCGAGGACAAGCCCAGCAAACAACGAAAACAACGGAAACAAGTCAGAAAAAGAAGGGGGGCAAAACCTACAGGTTGTCAAAGCCCTTCCGCCCCTTGATCCGAATCAAAGGCGTCTGCCCGCCCTGGAAATAAGGATTCACCTGCCCCCTCGCCTTCCTTCCCTTCTGGCCCCTGCCCGACGTCTTGCCGTACCCGGACGACGCGCCGCGGCCCACCCTCTTCCTGTTCTTCGTGGCCCCAGTGTTGTGCTTCAGGCTCGCGAGGATGTGCGCGCCGCGGACCGCGCCGGCCGCGGCAGGGGCGGGCGCCTGCCGGAGGGTGAGGTTCGCGAAGAGGGAGGTCAGGGTTGCGGGGCGCGCGGGGAGGGCCGCGGGGCGCGCGAGCGCGGGGAATGGGAGTCGAGGCGGCATGGTCGTCGTGGAGGCGGTCGTGCCGAGTGGTGTTGGGGGGTGTGGCCGTGGTGGACGGGACGGGATGCGTTGGAGAAAAATTGGGAGCTCGGGGGATGACGGTTTGGGCGGTGGATGGGGCAGCTGGTGGCAGGTGGGGGCGCAATATCCGAGACGGCCCACTCGCCGCATCTCTCACTCACTCAGGCTTCAACCGTCTTCGACTCGACCCACACATCGCAACAACGAGAACCTAAACAACGACAAAACTCATTTTATAGCCAGTTCACATTCTATCTGAGCCCCCCAGCCTACCACCACTTCAACTCCTGGTCCGTCACCGCGCCGTGGCTCGCATCGCCCACCAGCCGCGCATACTTGGCCAGCACGCCCCTCGTCACCCTCGGCGTGAAGCCCTTCCACTCCGCCGTCCGCCTCTCCATCTCCCCCTCCGGCATCGCAACGTCAAGTCTATTCCCCACCGCGTCAATGGTAACGACATCCCCGTCCCTGACCATCGCCAGCGGTCCCCCGACCGCCGCCTCGGGCACCACATGGCCCACGATGAACCCGTGACTCGCACCGCTGTACCGCCCGTCCGTCACGAGCGCGACGTTGCTCAGCCCCGCCCCCATGATCGCGGCACTGGCCCTCAGCTGCTCCGGCATGCCAGGGCCGCCCTTGGGCCCCTCGTACCGCACGATGACCACCAGGTTCCCGTCCTCGCGCTTGATCAGCCCCGCCGCGAGCGCCGCGTCCAGCTGGTGCTCCCCGTCAAAGACGCGCGCCGCGCCCGTGAAGCTCAGCCCCTCCTTCCCGGTAATCTTGGCCACCGCGCCCCCCGGCGCGAGGTTGCCCTTCAGCACGCGGATGTGTCCCGTCGGCTTGATGGGGTCCTCCAGCGGGCGGATGATCTTCTGGTCCGGCGGCAGCGAGGGCCAGTCCGCGACGTTCTCGGCGAGCGTCCGGCCCGTGACGGTGGGGATGCTCCCGTCGATGTAGCGCGCCGCGATGAGCATCTTGAGGATCGCGGGCGTGCCTCCGATCTTGTACAGGTCCTCCATGTAGAACTTGCCCGAGGGCGCCAGGTCCGCGATGAAGGGGACGCGGTTGGACGTGCGGTCCACGTCGTCGAGGGTGAGGGGGACGTCGGCGGTGTTGGCCATGGCGAGGAAGTGCAGCACGCCGTTGGTGGACCCGCCGAGGATCATGGTCAGCACGAGGGCGTTCTCGAAGGCGGCGCGGCTGAGGAGCTTGCGGGGGCGGATGTCCTTTTCCATGACGACCTTTATCGTCTCGGCCGCCTGCTCGCACTCGCGCGCCTTCTCGGGCGAGGTGGCGGGGAACGAGCTCGACCCGGGGAGCGTAAGCCCCATGGCCTCGATGGCCGTCGCCATGGTGTTAGCCGTATACATGCCGCCGCACGCACCGGCCCCGGGACAGGCGTGCTTCTCGATATCCGTCATGACGTCCGACGGCGTGCGCCCCGCCTCGCCGGGGTTGTTCTTGGCCTGCAGCCGCCCGTAGATGTAGGCGCCCGAGGCCTCGTAGCACGTCGAGATGTTGATGTGGGAGTCGAGGAGGTTCGAGTGGCCCTTGCGGATGGTGCCGCCGTAGATCATGATGAAGGGGCGGTTGTGGCGCGCGGCGGCCATGACGACGCCTGGCATGTTCTTGTCGCAGCCGGGGATGGAGATGTTGGCGTCGTGGCGCTGGGCGCAGGTCATGGTCTCGATGCTGTCGGCGATGATTTCGCGGGTCTGGAGGGAGTAGCGCATGCCTGGTGGGATGGTGTCAGTGGGCGGAGGTACGGGAGGGATAGGAGGGGGGGGTAGGGGACGGACCTTCTCCGCCCATGGTGATGGCATCAGACACACCGACGGTGTTGAACTGCCACCCGATCATCCCGCGGCTCTCAATAGCCCGCTTAACCGTCTTTCCGAGGTCGAGCACTAGGCATGTTAGTTCCCGTCCACGAGCCACCCTCACCAACGTCCCCGAGACTCACAATGCATGCTACACGACGTCAGCGCAGCTCTACAGTACCAGGCACAGGAGCACTCACTTGCACGGGTTCCCCTCCCACCACACCGTCGCGACGCCAACCTGCGGCGCGTTCTTCATCATCTCCTCGTTCTGGACGCCCGCGCCGTAGAGCATGGCCTGGCGCGGTCAGTACTGATCTTGCGTTTCGTAGAGGGGGACTTGCTCACCTGCGCGCCGGGGAAGTCGTGGTCGTTGGTGATGGCGTGGGACCACCTGTTCAGCGGGCCGCCGGGCGGCAGGGCCTTCCACTGGATGTACTCCTTGCCATCCTGGCCTTGGTTCGTGTCCGCCATTGTGACTGTTGGGGATCCGGCTGTAGGAGTGAGGGGCTGGTGGTTAGCTGGGCTGGTGGTGAGCGGCGGACGAACAGTGGGTGAGGTCTAGCGAAGCACGATGGGTATTCTGAATACCTTCCGAAAACGAAGGCTACGAATGCTAGGTATAAGCCTTCTTGTTACTAGAGCTCTGGACGGGGTGAGGTTGGAGATCGTCGAGGAAACGAAAAAGCGCAGCTCGAAACCCCGCGAGCGGGGCCTTCGTCTTCCTTGGACCGGATACCTGTGGAGAAAGGGGGGTGAGGGCAGGCCTATCGGCACACGGCCTAAGCTTACTCGAGTCTACGCCCGGACGGGAATGGCTCCAGGAGTGGGGAGCGGAGGAGGGCCTAGGCGGTACGGGGGAACGTGATGGGATGGAGGGGCTCAGGGTCCGGTATCGCGGGGTTCGGGCACTCGTAGTCGCAGAGGGCAGAGCGGGAAGGCCCAATGAGCGGTGAAGTATCACAAGCGTGGTTGCTCTAGCCGTGAGACGGACAGACGTTCGGAAAGACCGAGAGAAGCCAGAGCCGCAGTTGACAGAAGAAACCCGCCCTTGTCTGCAGGAGCGGGGGCCAGAGCGACGCAAATTGCAGTGCCGGCCGCCTGCAGACGGGAGACGCGGCAGCCGTCGGCGAACCACCAGGGTGGGAAGCCCCGAGGGGTCCTGTTTCGGCGCGACGTAATTGGCGTGCCCCCCTCTCGCTCCCCTCGCTGATGGCCCCTCCGGGCAGGCGTCGCTGGCCTATGAGGGGCGAGGTATTATCGATCGGAGGGGACCCGGAAGCGTTGTGGGCTAGTGCGCTCCACTCGGGTCCAGACGGGTTCTGGCGCCAGCGGGAGACCCTCCTCGTGCTTGTCGTGTCTGGGTGGGACAGCCGGGGACACACCGGATCGACGCCCTTTCAAGAGTATATGCGGGAAAGGTCACAATGGAGCGGTCTGTCGACGAGGGCTCTTGACGAGGGGTAGAAATGAGGGGTAAAAAGTGCCCTCCTCCCAACATGGCGTCACTACAACGCGGGGTAATAAATACCACTGCTTCCTTTCAAGACTCGACAAGACACTACAACGGAACCTGCCGTGGCGCCCAAGAGCCAGGAAATATATGTACAAGCACAGTTCGGAGCTTTAATCGCATTTTCCGTCCTCTGTATATAGAACTTTTTATATCCTGGTAAGCCCCCGGCATGTGGTTTCACCAATAATCGAGGTTCCAATTGAGCCGGGTACCGGGTACACACCGACGCCGGGCCAAGTCCTCTCCGGTACTCGGTACCCGGCGTAACATCCTGGTACCGACAATGCCGGATCACAGGCCAAGCAACCCATTATAAGCAGACGCCGTCCACCGGCGTACCTTCCTGAATATACATATACTTGGAAATATAGCCCAACATCGCCAGCAGAGGCTTCATGTGGGCCGGGGTACATGCCATTTCCCGTGTCTCCACTCTCACCCAGACGTCGGCGTCGAGCCATCTACTCTCGCCATACCGAACGCGATATCATCTACAATAATTCCTCTCTCTTCCTTTTCCCTCTCTTCCTTTTCCCTCTCTTCCTTTTCCCTCTCGTCTTTCTCTACTCTTTCTCTCTCTCCTTGGCTTCTTTGTAGACGTGGATGGAAACAGGAGAGAGTCCGAGTACGTACAGTTCGCGAACTGCCGGCCGCACTCCCGCCCCCTTAAAAGACGTCGACCGCCGGCTCGGGTTCGTCCCCTCGCGTAGTCGTGGACGTACAGCGTAGTCTGCGAAGGAGCTACAGGGTTACGCCGGAGATGTGGCGGTTACCGGTGAGGGAACGGCTAGACGCGGATGATTGTGGGTTTCCCGTGGGCGAGGCTCTGGATAACATTGATTTTGGCCCCTCGCGAGGTGGTTTGATGCGCCAGGGGCGGTACCCGGCGGGCTCGAGCTTCTTATTCAGCCCTTAATACCGAGAGGACCAATCTGTGTCTACAAGTACCCTCTTCCAGGTATCGCTGTCAAGTTCCTCTGTGGCCCAGGGATGTAAGATCAGGGGGCTTGCCGCGCGAAGCGTGTTAGTCGTCACTCCTGTTTCCCCTGTAATCCCGGGCTACCACCTCGAGCCTCTTTCGTCGAGAAATCACGGTGTCCCGCCATGCAGGAAAGGGAACCTCGTTCGGGGACGAATGACGAGGAAATCTGGGGCGGAATAGATCATTTTCCTCTTTATATTCAATACTTGCTGGAAGCCCCGTCTGTGAGAGAGCCGGCGCTGGTATACACGTCTGCTTTCCTTTTCACCGGAATATCGCGCTCTGGATATAACCGCGGGGACCTTTCGATATGGCTCAATAGTCTAACATCTTTATAAAGGGAAAACAAAAACAAAGGAGAGGGGATATAACCATGCACAGATCGACATAAACACCAAAGCTGCCCAGGTATCGCCACAACCAAAAGACACCATCCATCCCACCCCAGAAACTCCCTAAGTGGTCAACGATACCGCCTTCCTCAGGTACTCCTCCCCACCCCCCTCAACCAAATTCTCAAACATCCACCTCCCAACATCGTCCCTCGTAATAATATACCCCACCTCCCTCCTCTCCACCACCCCCGTATCGAAATTCTCAACCCCAACCCGGATCTCCGTCCCCGCCTTGCTAATCCCATCCTTCAGCAGCGCCGGCCTAACAAGCGTCCACTCCCTCCCCCTCCCACCCCTCAACAGCCCCTCCATCCTCCTCTTGTCCTCGTGCGGCGCGGAGAGGAGCATGTGGTAAAGCGGCACGACGAGCAGCGGGACGTCGCGGCCCTTGTCGCTTATCCCCGTCGAGCTGACGGCGATGACCCTCGGGTACTTCCCCCCCGTCTTTTCGACCAGGCCATCCAGCGCGGAGAGCAGGACCTTCATGGCCTTCTCGCAGACATTAGGGTCGTCGTTCGTAAGCTTCTTGGCGTCGAACGCGCCCCCGATGCTAAAGACCACGACGTCCACGAGACGGCTTGGGTCCGCGGGGTGCGTGAGCGCGCGGGACACGGCCGCCTCGTCCAGCGCGTTCCCCTCGATTATGGTGAGGGTCGAGGTGGGCGTGCCGGGGTAAAGCCTCTCGAGGGAGGTGGTGAGGCGGGAGGGGGTGCGGCAGAGGGCGACGCAGGCGTGTGAGGCGGAGAGGGAGCGGGCGATTGTTGCGAGGCCGCAGCCGCCGGTTGCGCCGAGGAAGGCGATTGCTTGGGGCATCGTGGGGGTGTGGGCGGTGTTTTTTGGTGCGTAGTGCTGGTTATGAGGTTTCATGGGCTTTGATCGAGGACGGTCAAGGTGTAAGTGAGAGGCACAAGTCTGAAGGGAAATGCCGTGTAAGTCGGTAGTCAGTAGCTGTCCGATGACGAACACAACAACCCAAGCACCTCAAGCAGCGACACAGTCCCCCTCTTTATACCCTTTCCCACTCAGCCTCCAGAGCTCAACCTGACACTTCTTATCCCCTCGTCATCCAAACCCCGAAATCCTCCATCATCGCCCTCTCGCCAACGAATCACGACCAGCCCCCAGCGCCCCCGGCCGAACCCTTCCATCCGTGGGCCTCGCGTGGCTCAAGCCACCGGTTCCACTGCCCCACCCTTCCGCCGTCAAAGTTCCACTTTTGTTAAGCCTTTCCTACTAAATTGTATGCATTTCGGTATAGAAATGTGGCGTCCCACTAGCAAGCCACAATCTGCATGTATTCTCCCGACTCCGGGGTCCACGACGAGCTTCTTACCCGATCGGGACTCTCCTTGCGCAGCTGGTAGACAAGGGCCCAGAACGGGGGGTTTTAAAAAGAATGGAAGTGCAATACAATACGCCTTGCATCGCGACCGCGAGTGAGACTTTTCCCTCTCTTTTCTTTCTCTGGACAGGGTCCATAGCTTTTGATATCGGGGGTCGGGGTTTTTGCGTGCCTGGGGATTTAAGAAGCGACTCGTATCGGGCTCCGTGTCGACCCTTGACGCCGGGTGCGAATTCCCACTCGGGAGATCAACACCAACAGCAATACAACATCCACCAAGCCAGACAATCGTCAGACCCGGAAACTAGGCTCCCATATTCCCCCGACCATCTCAACACGCGTCCCCTGAACCCGCACACGTGTACCAACCCAGATGACGACGCCCTCAAATCCCTCGCGCGCCGCCACCACGATTCCCCACCGGCGGGGGAACTTGGGTCCGAGCCGTGCCGGGCACCCGCGACCCGGCACCCTACGACCTAGGCGTCCCCATCTTATACCGCGCATCCCCCCACGTACCCTTCGTCCCGCTGATTTCGCGACGCACGCACCCCTTGCAAAGGCAGGGTCTAAGACGGCCCCGGGCGCAGACCTGCTTGAAAGTATGAACCGCGACCGCGACCGCGCCGTGACACTTGATAGCACTCCGCCCACCCATGCCCCTCCCCATACCTCCCATCTCAAACCCTTTAAAAAAAGGACCAGAGACGCATCCGGGTCCTTCATAGAAGAGAAGCATCGGCACGCGATCCCACCAAACTCCGCCCACCCCCGCTTCCTCGACGCCTCCGGACCTCCTCGCGCGCGAACCCCTCGCAGCGGGCCAGAAGTGGACGAAAACTCCATGTGCGATAGGAGGTTTATGGCGGGCGCGTGGAGTTCTTGGGAAGCGTGACGGGCTGTGGGGATTGCTCTGGTGTGTGTGTGCCCGTCGGAACAAGACACCTCGGAAGAAAAGATGACGGGATCTTGTTACCTTGATGTGGTTCGAGGATATACACATTGTCGTCCTACCGAGCCGACGAGACATGTCAGATCCGGCATCTTCTCGACAGCCGACCCCAAGCCTCAATCTCACGAGCTCATCACTCCGCTCGCAAGCGCGCGCACACGGTACACCTCACATTCCACCTCACCACCCTCAAGAAAACAAACACATCACAGGAAGCACCGAGAACCTGGCACACTTCCGATATCAACGAGTATTATTCACCTTTCCCTCTCTCACTCTTAAAATCAAATCGGCTTATACTATTATCGCCCAGTCAAAAAAAAGAAGGAGAGAAAATAACCACAACGGACGTCATATACATAAAGAACGAAACCCCCTCTCCCCCAAATCACCGCCAAAATCACCGCTCAAAATCCATCAATGACTGCACATCCACCCTCACTCAAACCAAAAGCGCCGCCCCAAGCGCAACCACAACCCCCAGCACACTCGCGCCCCGCCCCGCCGCGCCACCCTCGTCCGCCTCCTCGTCCCCCCCGCAGTCCTGCGAGAACGCGCCCGAGTCACAGTTCGCCCTCCCGCTGTCGCCGCCGCCGCTGCCGCCGCCGCTGGAGTCGCCGCCGCCGCTAGACCCGGACCCCGAGCCGCTGCCAGACCCGGAGTCGCTCTCCTCGTCATCATCGTGCTTCCCGGAACCGCCGACCGTGTTCCCGCCGGGGACATTATGCGACGCGTCACCGTCCTTATCCCCCTTGTCCATGTCGAGCCCGCTAGCCTGGAACGACTTGATCGTCGTCCGCTTGTTCGTGTCCTCAACCGTGTCGTTCGTCGCCAGGATGTCGTTGAAGATGTAGCTCTTATTCTCGTTCGTCCCGGGCGGCGAGTCCCCGTCCCAGCACTCAACGGTAACCTCCCCAAACGTCGCGTAGTAGTACTTGTTCTTCTTGATGTCGTCCGACTCCCAGTCGATCTCGCCGCCCGCCCAGTCGATGGTGCCCTTGGCGTTGGACGCGAGGCCGCCGGGCCAGAGGGAGAGCTGGACGCGCGAGGGCGTCTGCGGGTAGTCCCACTGCGAGAAGGTCTCGTTCCAGGTGTCGCTCTTCTTCTTGGTGCGGCCGACCTTGCCGTCAATGGCCCAGGTGATCTCGTCGGGTGTCCAGCGGATCTCGTACTCGTGCCACTGGCTGTAGGTGTCCTCGACGGTGATGTTGCCGCCCTGGTCGTCTGGGGGGGGCGTTAGCCTCCTCACTCTACCCCACCCACTCACAACATAACAGACCACCGGGGGAGGGGGTACTCACACAGAGGGATTCCCTGGAAGTAGTAGTTCGTCTGCGCAGTGTCGAGGTCAACCCCCACAAACTCATAGTCGATCTCGTCCTTGACATCGCTGTACAGGATGAAAGCCGTCACGACGCCGGCGCCCCGCGACGTCTTCAGCTTGGCCTTGACGGTGCCGTACCACATGTACGTAGTGGACGCCATGACGGTGCCCACGCTATTGGGCGGCATCGTCAACAGGATGTTGCCACCGTGCTCGACCGGCTCACCCTGGTACACCCAGTCGTACTTTTCCGAGTCGCCGAGGTACTTGTCCATGGAGACGATGCGGTCCATGCTGTCCATGCTGTACTTCTTGCTCTTGCAGACGGGGGCGGGCACGCAGGCGTCGAGGGAGTAAGACATGCGGGGGTCGCAGCCGCCGAGACAGAAGGCGCCGGTGCCGCACTCGCCGTACTCTGCTGCGTGTTAGTATGTGGAGGTTGGAGGTGAGGAGAGGAACTCACGCGAGCAGCAGGGGGCCGACTTGGGGCATTTCTTGTCGAGCGCGCACGAAGGCGGCTTCTCCTGCGCCAGAACGCCCACGGACAAGAAGGCCGTCACGGCCAGCGGAAGGAACTTGGCGAGCATGATGCTTTTGTCTCCCAAACAAAAAGAGGAGTATTAAAAATTAGGGGAATAGTTTCCCGAGCGAGCGATGCCGGGAAAGAATGTCGAGACAATGGTCTTGTCGCGGGAGTCTCAAGAGGCGTCGTGCACCGGGACACTGCAGCTGTCACTCTCGAACTCGCAGCCCGCCGAACTCGAAGATTCGGGAACAAGATAAGATGACTTGGAACTCCAAGTCACGAGCCGGGTGCTCCGCTGTTTAAGAACTGCTAGCCGGAAGGTACGCCGAGACCAATATATCACCCCGTACTGTACGAGGTTAAATGAAGTCGTAGGGAAAAAACGAGTGAAAGTAATGATAACGAGCGTGGTGTTGAATCGCGATATCGCGACGCCGTGTTAGCACTCGAGACCAAACCGATGCGCTTTCCACTTTCAACGAGGAAGGGTGAGAGAGAGGAAGAAAAAGAGGGGATACCCGCTGGGATGATCGAACTGGGGTTGCCGCCGAGGAAATGGGCTCTTGAGGGGAGGTCAGGGGACTCGGTTCGTATGGGGGAGATGAGTAGGATACGACCCTCGTGCAGACAAGTACTTGGCACTCCCTGTTGGTGCGGAATTGGCAGGTGTGGGGGGTACCAGTACCTCGCCGCCTGATGGGACCGGACCATTTGGGACACACGAACATCGACGGGGATGCCTGCCCCTGCCCAAAAGAGGCAGTCCCTTTGCGGAGGAGCCCAACCCCGGATAGACGGCTCCCTTCCCCTTCCCCATCTCATCCCATTCCCCCTTCTGGGGCACCTCGTACAGGTACACCCGTCGTCTTCACCAAAACCTCTCGCTTCCATCAAGCCCTCGAGTCTGCCAGGGGAAACCCCTGTCGCACGGCAGCTCGCAGTTGTGCCACCGACGCACCCCTCGCCGCGGCGCCAAATTAGCTGGCGGCGTGGCGTGCGTTAGCCGACATTGGACCTGGCTTCATTCGCGCCGCCTTGCCCCGTTCGTCCAATGTCCTTGTCCCCGTGTTACCTTTCCCTTGCCACGATGCTGTGACACGTACATATCGGGGTAGATTCTTTTTACAGACGCAGAATCGTATTGGCGACTCCGTCGACGCCCAGGACGGCGCGTGACTCCTAGCACGGACGGAGAGCCAAGGCCGAGTCAATGCCCTCTGGCACGATGGACTGCGAGGTGCTCGTATCCTAGCGCACGTGCCAAGCGGGACGGCGCTCGCACCCCCAGACACCCGCTAAAAAAGGTCCCCAGTCAGTGGCAGTCGCGTCACGTTCAGGGTCCTTGCCTTTGCGGAGGGGGTGCCTCGTATCCCCCGCTCGCGCGTACCGATACCAGGGCACCCCCCCTTTCTCGCTCATCACTAGAAGGACTGGACTGGAGGGTCGGGAAGACCCTTGTCCCCACCCGGGTCCTGTCACTTTTAGTCAATCCCTTGCCGTCGAAACCTTCTTTATTGTCCTGCACTATCCTGTGGGGAATTGTTATCCATTGAATGTACTTTTTTTGTTCTTCTTTTTTGTAGACGGGCAATTACGTCGAGGTACTTGTACGGGTCCATCCTCGCGGCATCTTTGCCGTCGTTTGCGTCAAGGTCATAATGGGAGGATGCGCCGCATCTTGGATTGTACAAAGCGATATCGATTCCCATATGTACCGTTGGGCGTGGACCGGAAATGGCCGTAGGTATACACATATTGAGCAAATCCTCCACCCCCCAACCCTGAGAGGAACCAGAACGCGCATCGCGAAACGCCCCATTGTTCACTTCAAATCCGTCGTGAACGGGCCTATTGAATCCATGTCGAAAAAAAAAAGCCATCAACATCATATCCAGCGCTCAAGGAGGGGGAGAGGAAAGAAAGAACCGCGAGGAGCTCCACGCGAGGATCAACGTTGCAGTCCACAACACCGAAGGATTCAAGGTTTTCACTTTTTTTTTCTTTTAAACCCCTCCGCGCGCAGGTCCACATTCCCCAGGCCCACCGAACCCCACATCCCTCCCGTCACCTCTTAACGAGACATCGTTGATACCTGCGAGTACGAGACTGTATTTCAAGGTACGCGGGACACACCAAAAGGAACCTCTTCCCACACATATGTGGTGCGGTATACAAGGATACGCACAGATACACCCCTGACGCTCGGCCTCCTTGGCTCACCCGCGGGTCATCACAAAGAGATATCGATACTCGGTATACCTTCCGATGCTCCGATACCCACGTGTACCGCCCCTCATTCTCCGCGCAGCGTAGACCGTGACTTAACTACCACTTACTACCTTCCCAACCCTGCCATCAGGCTCAACATTCCCAATCCAACATCCCCAGCACGTGTAGCCCCCAGACGATGCGAGCCCCGACGGGAACCCATCAACACTCACAACATAATAATCCTCACGGCAAGCACACCTCCATCAAATACCCATTCGAGAAGGGACCATTGTATTGTCATATCTTTATTCCCACCAACCAAGGAGAGAAATCCATACCCATCGCATTACCCTCCGCGACCCCACAGCCATTCGTGAAAAAGAGAAACAACCCCTCGCCGAAAACCCCATTGAACCGAAACACTTCCTCTTTTCAAACTCAACCTGAAAAGGAAATGGACATGAAGAGATAAGAGATAATATCGAGAAGGGAACCCCAGCAAACGAGGAAACCATGGGTTTAAAAAGAGATTCGAGATCGGGGTGAAGCGGAAGCTATAGACTTGACTTTGTCTCCCCGGGGCATTGACAATGAGGGACTTCTAAAAGGCGGAAGTCCCACCCCGATCCAAGGCTAAAATACAGCATCATGTTGGCCCCTTCGAAGCCGCCATGCAATCTCGTGGCATCGGGCAACCCCGGACACAACCGACCCAAACGTCAAAAGGAAAAGACCCCAACCCGACGTGTCGTACCGTCCCATCCGTGCCGTGAGGCAGCGACCGGCCAAACTGACCAAACTCAAGAACAACCAGAGATAAAGACTCAAATCAAGGAACCGACCGAAAAGAGACAACCGAAAATGTAAAGGAAAAAAATTGGCAAGCCCACTCCCAGTCAGGGCTCGGGTATCGTGGCAAGTAAACAGCGCAGAGCACGACGCACCGCCTCCATCGCACCAGTCTCAGCCTCGGGCGGCGAGCCCACTCGAGACGGCCCGGCTAGAAGGGCGCGGCGCGCCTGGCTCGGAGACAACCGGCGAGCGCCTTTTCTACCTCTGCTTAGTCTGGCTGAAGAGCTCGGGGAAGTTCTCCTTGGCGTATTGCTCGCAGGCCTTGGCCGGCTTGCCGACCTTCTGGCCGATGACCTTCCACTTGTTGTTCTCATACTCCTTGATCGCCGTCATCAGGGCCTGGCTCTCGTTTTCCGCAAACTCGGCGTAGTGCATATCCTTGTACCAGTGCTTCTTGACACTGCCCTCGGTACGCGTGGGGAAGGTCTAAGTACAGACGGATTAGTTTCTTTACCGACACTGACATCGGATCGTAGGACTACATACCTTGGCAATCTCCGCCCAGCTCTTGCCCGCATCGCGCATCTGCTTCAGCCGGAGCTCCTCCGCCGGGGTCCACGGCGTGTTGGTGCGGCTCTTCTTCACAGGGGGGGTCGGGACCGGGGCAGCCGCCGCGTCGTCCACCACGGGCGGTGCCGCAGCACCCATGGGCGGCGTAACCTGAGGGGGGCCCGAGACCGGAGTCACGGGGGGCACATGAGGCGCCGCCGTGGCGGTTGGCGTGGCGGAGGGGGCGGGACGCTTATTCCGGCGCTGGGGAGCGGGGGGCGTCGGCGCGGGCTGTTGCTGCGGCTGCTGCTGCTGCTGCTGCTGGGGCGGCGGAGGACCAGGCGGCGGCTGCGACACGCTCATGTGAGGCTGCACCGGCGGGGGGTGATGGGGCTGGCCAGGCTGGGGCGCGCCGGGTTGAGGCTGTCCGTACGGCGGCGGCGGGAACTCCATCCGCTCGTTGCGGCGGCTCATGTCCTGCTGATACTGGTGGGGGGGCGCACTTGAACAAACAACACCTGTTAGCAAGAGAACGTCCAGGGCCGGTATATGAGTCTCGAGGTACGCGATCGCATCGTCGAGTGGTCCTGTCCAAGGCAAGCTCCC
Organism: Scopulariopsis brevicaulis; assembly: GCA_017657125.1. NCBI lineage: Eukaryota > Fungi > Ascomycota > Sordariomycetes > Microascales > Microascaceae > Scopulariopsis > Scopulariopsis brevicaulis. The sequence continues at coordinate 7,923 of JAGFNX010000087.1, read as the reverse complement.
CGTCCGTCGTGGCCCGCAGACGCCGATCAAGAGAGCGTGTTTGAACCGACGGGCGTTGGCAGACGTAGAGTGCCTGGACGAGGAACGCGAAGGAACACGATCATGGTCCCTCCCGGCAGGGGAACGCGGACACGAAAGCCGACCGACTTGCCCCGTACCGGCCGTGGTCAGGGCCTCTCGTGCCACGGGCCCCTACCGGAGAGCCAAGCAGAGGACGGGGAAGCGGGGTGGTTGGAGGAGTACATCGGGTACATGCAAGACCATGTACCTCGATTGTCCCAAGTCATACTTGGCCGGCGGGAACAAGGACACCAGGACATAAGAGAAACACAAGGGTGTGTGGTACTTACTGCATCTCATTTTGGGGATGCGCGTTGGAGTTGCTGAAATACGTAATGTCCGGTACGGGACCGACCTGCCACTGCTGCATGATCTGTGACAGACAAACGGCGTTAGTGACGCTGCCAACGCACGAGGACAATATCAGGCGCGGCTGGCGAGGTCAAGGGTCTCTGACGCCGGGTCCGTGTCGAGATACGAGGGCCTCAGGACCCGGATCGCGATTGGCCTTGGCATCTGCCGTGTGGACATCGCGGGATGTTTGACCATCGCGGAAAGACGGGCGACGACGGGGGAGGACACGGCGGGATGAATTAAAATGGGCGGTCATGGAGCGGCAAGTAGCAATCGCTGCTGCGCATCGACGCGTGGATTGAACCACCGTCTCATGGTTCCATGTGTGCGAGATCGAAAACGTGCCAAGCAAAGGGAGAAAATGTGCCAAATCCTCGTCGCGACAACGCGCGCGGCCAGAGCACGCGCGAAAGGTGTCGCGACGGGCGGGAAAAGCAAGCAGAAATCGCTACTTACGGGCAAAGTATTTTCCCTGGACCAGGGTGTAGGCTGCGAGTGGTTGTTGATAATGCAAAGGATGTATCTGCCTCGCTGGTCAGAACGGACGAAACTATGAGTAACGCGCAACCCGACACGACAAGAGGATACACGAGACGTCGTTCCCGAGGCGAGAGAGGGACCCCAAGACCGGCCTGGCTGGAGCGAAGGCGCGGGATTTGTGGGCTTGGGCGTTCGAGACGACGGGGTAACTTGGGAGAGGAAGTTACCTGCGGCTGCGTGCTGGAATCTACTCCGACCTGGTTCCCTGTGGAGACGGTCGAATGTAGCTGTGGGACAAGGCCGACAAACTTCCCTTCACACCCGGACGTCGTGAGGTACTCGGTTCGAGGATGGAGCTCGGGAGAAGATGCTTCACTTGCGCGACCGGCGGTAGGAAATACTTGATTCCCTTTGATTCCGCGAGATGGGAGATGGAGATTCCGCTCGTTGGGAGGATGAAATCCTTGTCGGGCGGGTTTGGTGAAGAGGGAGGAAGACAGGTTGGATGGCGTGGCGAGGTAACGCGGTACTTTGTTGACCGTGAGATTGGGGGGAGGGAAGGTACTGGAGACCAGCACGCGGGTGGGTGAAATGTGGCTGGGAAGGAGCCGAGGGCAATTACGTGTTTTTCGCCGGGCGGAGCCTGGCTCGATCGGGACAGGCGCCTGTTTGTCAAGGCGAACTCTCCTCGGCTTCAATAGGGCGCGCTGGAATTTTTGCGACCGGCCGGTGCGTCGTTTGGCGAGCCGATTGTGGGCGGGAAAAAGAACCGGACGCGATTCAATTGAACCTGGGAGACGCCAAAATCTCGTCCGATGGGGCTAAATGGGCGGGTTTGGCGCGACGAGTGGATATCCCGGAAGCGCGTTTGGTGTTCCTGTTGATAAGAGGTCCTCTGGTACTTCGTACCTCGGGCGGAAGTAGCTGCGCGATCACCCTGGTTTCTTGGTCGATGCTTTGCAAATCACCCCAATGTCCCGTTTCGGTGAAGTCTGGGAGGGGCAAGGGGAAGGGAAACACAGACACTCAAAGTGGAGGTAGCCTGGGAGGTCGAGGTAAGCGGGCAAGGTGGATTGTGGGAAAGAGGAAGGAGAGAGAAATGGGGGGGCGTGTGTGCTTCCCTGGCTGGAGATGTACAAGCACTTTGTACAAATACTTCAGCTCCCCGGTCACGTCAGATGCCCGTGACTTCTTGGCCCGCGGTGCCGAGGCGGTAGCCAATAGCACGCACGAGCACAGCCCACTTTCAGTGCGAGTTCAGGGAGGCAAATTTCGACCGCGCCGTCCTATTGGCCAGGGCACACCGCCCCACCCAAAGTATTGCGCCGCAGTGTACAAGGCGTCGACATATCGCCGCTTATTGGTTAGTAACCAGAGCTAGGCCAAGGAAGGAGCCCCACCCGCAGCTTGTGATGCGAATCGACCGACGGTAGCCCTTTCCTCCCTCGGGAGCGAAGGGTTCTCCTGCCTCGGAAGCATCGTACGAGGGGCGAGTGCGGGGCCGAAGACGGAAGGTGATTAAAGAGAATTTTCTACGGGTCGATTAAGGGCTTGAGGCGCCGTTTGTCAATGACCGCGTGAGTCCCGTATCGGAGTATGGACGGGGCGGGATTTCCTGGGCGAACATCAATTGCGGTTTAGCGTGGCGACAGCCACAAACAGCGGCCTGTTTGGGCTGGGAAATGGTACGGCACGCCAAGTACACAGTACAAAGTCGCTCCGTATCTCGTGTACACCGGCTGCTGTACCCGTACACGGATGTTGGTGTACCCGTGCGACTGGACCCCGAATCATATCATTCCAAGCGAGAGCTGTCTGATTGAAACAGGAGACGTCGACTCGCTCGCCGGACGGCTTCCATCGCGGATGACGCTGTCCTCCCGAGCAGTGGACACGTGCCTGCCCGCTTCCCGTCGCGGCTGCCATGACAGACCGGAACGGCGGACTCAACAAAAGACCGCGCGCACGACATGGCCGCGGCGGTGGAAGGAGCGAGGTTCCGTCTACGTCATGCAGTGTCTCTGGCGGAGCAGGGGTATTACAGGTCTCAAGTACCGAGACTCGCGAGGCTCGTGAGCTCAGGTTCCCGTTTATCGCCCAGCCCGTTGACCGCTTCGAAGTCACGAAGTACTCTGGGGAAGGAGGCCCGGAAACAATACCGAGTAGACGATTGCAATCTATAATACAGCCCTATAACCCTTGGCTTTGAGATGAGGACCCATCAGGTACACTCCGATACTTCGACGTAACTCGTGCCTGGTGCGGCTTGAGTCTTGGGTTTCTAGCGGTACAACGAGAAGGCTGTCAATCCGAATCCGTTTCCAATGACTCGGGATTGTCCCGCACTGAGGAGCCTTTCGTGGCACTCGACAGGAAGCCCAAGCAATCACATCCTTTCTCATAAACCCCAATATGACCCATCATCTTTCATCAGACGACATCGGCGGTGAGATGCGGTCTAACCCATCTCATTCGGGATTCGCCCTCTCGCCGGCCATCACAAACGCCTATGAGATTCTCCACCCTCTCGGCGAGAAGACCAGCGGTTGACCCCGCCAGAATCGTCACCACCTCCGCCCCATACGCCCCATAGATCTGCCATCGCAGAAGCGAGATGTAAAAGACTAAAATCAGCGAGGAATTGCCACTGCCATCACCAGCTCCACGCCATCAGAGCGTCAAACAGTCCACTCAGTACATACAGCAAACGCGTCACCGACGCCGCTTGTCATACCGGAAAACCTCGCCAGCCTCCCCCCCCTCCCACGCGGAGCAGCGGATTCAGGTAGAACGCACGGCGCGCCCGTTTCGGAAAACGATTCATGCAGCGGCCGATCGCTGCCGCGGAACGAAACAATGCGGGTCGCAGCGCCTCGGCGCCGAGCAGTCTCGGTTTGAGGTTTAGCGGGCCCAACGGCCGGCGGTGCGAGTCGCGCGCGGAGTCGGCCTGTGGTGGTTTGGGAAACGTGCTTCTAGGTATGCGACGAACGTGAGGACGGACGTTCGTTGCAGCCTCTACCCAAGAGGGAGATATGAGGCGTGCATTGGAGAGGGAGGAATCCCTGGCATGGGCTGAGGCAGTGGCGTCAGGGTGAATCCCTGGCTCTACAAAAACTCCAAGCGGAGGAACGGCTTCTACGTGCATTATGATACGAAAGTTTGGAACACGGTTCCCTGGGGCTCCCAATCCAAACGGAAGACGCGCTCAGGCGAGTGCTAGGAGCGAGACAGGACGAAGACATGCCATGACCCAGGCGCAGCGCGACCTGACCATGACCTTTCCAGGTTCTCTGAAGGCGATCGTGTTCCCTCGCTGTTTGGTGGCGTCGACTACGAGGTGGGACGAAAGGGACAATCAGTCGGGGCTGGGATGGCCAACCGATGATCATCAAAGGAATGAGAGTATATGCTCTGAGATGCAAGATTCTGACGATCTTACAGGGCATCACTGGAGACGCGCCACATTCCCAGTCAAGGAACAAGCGCCCGACAAAAGCCAGCATCCACTTCCGCGATGCCTGGAACGACCGAACCCTGCCTGCTGCCCAGCTACTTTTGATTCCGGTTACAAAAGCCAAGCCAAGTATCCAAAGGTGGCTCCTAGTGGAGACGACGAGTCTAGGGCTCATCCGAAGCCTTGAAGTTGGGTGCCTCGGTCCAATGCCTGGGCCTAGATGGCCGGATTGACCACATTGATAAAATCCATGGTGCACGGCGAGGGTGAGGGTGTGGGTGTGTATCTTGCTGATTGGCATCGTCCCGTCTTGTGCTCATGTCCATGGAAGGGCGGATGGCAGATCCACCGAGATTGGAGGCTTATGTGTAAGTCCCGGGCTTCAAGAATGTTGCGAACTCAAACATGTTGTCGGGCACGTGAGTGGAGGGACACCCGGGATCAAGCGGCGAGGGAGACCGCACCGCATTGGCTCAAAGAAAGCTGCACACGCTTCCAGGAAGCACACTGCTTGGTGTACCTTGTCGGCATTGGGGCTGCTGAAACCGGTCACAGGGCTATCGTCGAAACGCCGGTCTGACACCAAATGCTAAACCTCCAGAATCAAAGTGCTAGCAGTGCAGTACCTCCATCTTCTGTATGTTGGCTCCGAGACACCCAGCCGTATGGCGGTTGCCGCCACTTCTTATCGACCACGGTAATGTCATTGGTGAAGCCGACTCTCCGCAAAAGGATTCCAGCACCTGAATCTAAACATCAACGGTGTAGGCCAAACGAGAAGGCCTTTGACGAATCTAGGTGCCGCCGTCCCTGTATTGTTGTAGTGCGTCTCCGCGAAAGTCCTCGCAACAAAATCGCAGCTGTGAGGCGGAACATGTTCCAAAGGCCAGAAGCACAAACGGCGCAGAGAAAAAGGCGGAAGCGCAAGGCGTCAAGTTTGACACCCAGTCGAGATTACGCCGGCGCCTTAGCGAGTTTCAAGGGTCAGGAACCCAGGCCCCTGCCGGGCTCAAACGGCGCGAAACTCAACCGCCTGTCGTGGGGACGCACAGATCAGCATGATGGTCAAGTCCCGCGGTGGGGAACTGGGGCATCAAAAGATAGGTCACTTGATGCCCTGCAGCCGATTTCTCCGGAGAGGGCTCTTCGAGACCGGGGGAGAGGTGATGCGGGGACAGCCCTTGGATCGATCTTGACCTGGGTAGCACCTGCCTGTGCTCACGCTGTGATGGGGCCACGGCCAATGATGTAACGCATCCCCCACACCACCACGAGCCGTGTCTCGTTTCGCGGTTTCCATCCCATTGAGGCGGAAGGTGATGTGGAGCGTCTTCATGCATGAGAAACTTTATCAGAGCAATGCATATCGCTGAGGGAAGTAGCGTCCGATGTGAGGCAGTCAGCACCTCCTGCCGTGTGACATGCGTCAATATTCTTGTTGTGCTCGATTCCGAGTGGCTTTCGACTACCAGAGAAGGCGCATCCTCGCTTGCATGCATGTTCCTGCCATGTCCGAGTTCCACCTTCCCCGCGGACCGCAGACTTCGTGGTGTCGCGAGCTGGTGAAAGCCACGGAGCCAAATCTTTCGCATCCTCGAACTTCCGAAATCTTCAAGCCACCAGCAGTGCCGGACAGGACCCCGCAACAGCCTCCCGAGCGCCGCCCCCCGGGAGGAAACGCCTCCGTTTCGACGCTGCCAACTTCAAACCAAACAGGGATGCTTGGTTCCTGTCTCAGGACCCATGCGAGAGAAAAAAATTGAGACGTGTACCCCAACGGCCGGTAGTCGCTCGTGCGTTTCTGGCGGGGAAAGGGACCTCGAGGACTTGTACCCCGCCACCGCCCCACGACGACCAGGGGGAGCGGCTCTCATTGGCCAATGGCAATTCTCCGTGCCACTGACAGCGGCTTTCTGGAACACGAGAGGCGGCAGCCCCACGCCCAACGTCAACCCGTCTCGTCGCGACGACGGTCCCAAAACCGGCTCCGAGGCTAGCGCTGCCCCTCCCGTCCCGCGCATGGCTGATTTAGAGTTCTGTCCGCTCATTGTTCGCTGTGCGCGTGGGTTTCCTTCATCGAGAGGACACAGCGAGGCCAAGCCCAGGCGAGTGCCCCGGTGAGATGCCCCTCTCGAACCGAACCTCGCTGCGGTGAGGTCCTGTTTACGGCGCATTGTTTAGTTTCGTGATCCCATCTAGCGGTCTCGACGCCTGAGACGGTCACGGCCGTCACCGAAACAACTGGCACCCCACCCGGTCCCTCTCGAGGCCCGCTGCCGGGAGGCCCGGATCCGTGCTCCGCTGGTGGGTCGGCGGCTGCTGAAGGAGGACGAGACCGCCAGATGGCCGACTCTGGGGAAACATGGAGAATCGTGCTGCGAATCGGCTAGATGCCCTTCTTCGACCTCCCGACCGACAATTCGTACAGAGAAACGATTTGACACATCCACAAGCAAGGGTCGTTGACGCAGAGCATGCGACACCCGCGCACGTCCTCTCCGCCCGAGCACCCGAAGCACCCAGGGTCCATCATGCGTGCCCTGCACGATCCAATCGCAAGGCGCAGCTTTCACCGGGCCTGCCTCCACCACTTGGAACGGACGGGGGTAGTGGCGTCCCATCCGTGGCAGATGTTGTCCAAATCGGACAAAAAGTTTATGCTTGCCTGGAACGCCCCACCCTCGCGTTCCACACTTGCGCTCTAAACTAAACTTTATACCTTGCTACCGCCATGTCGCTCTCCACTCTTCCTCACTGTCCCCGTCTGCCCTACGGAGCGAGCGGCTGGCCAGTCGTCTCCTAGCGTCTGTAACATGCCCAGCTCACGGTTGAAAACATCCGCTCCACTGGCCCGCCACCCCACCTCACACCCCTGAGCGCAGGATGTACCCCGTCCCGAGCGTTGAGGCTGTCAGGGAAACACTAGGCGGGGTGTATCGTCTCGCAGATCTCTCTGGTCCATTATATCCATGTCTTATCCTCCGCCTCTCTTGTTTCCCCCCTCCTTCCTTCTCTTCCCTCCACCTCCCAGGTTCAACTTCCGCATTCTTACAGTGTTCAAGTTGATTCTGACGCTGTTGCGTTGCTTCCCTTCATTTCTCTTCTTCCCGCAGCTGGTCACTTACATTCTTTTATTGTCCAACTGGTTTGGCTGCTTACACTCTTTATTACCAAAACTTGAACAACTTTCAGTATACGATTCTTTTGGATATAATCAGAACCTCCTTTGGGACGCTTATTTCATTTCTTTTTTACGCTTCTTACATACGATTCCTCTACCGGTCGATTTGCGCGTTCAATTTTCTCGCTGTTTGTTTCTTTCTTTGAGAGCCTTCCGCAGCATCAGCATCAAGCCAAACTGGCCGCCAGCAGGGTCCCGCAGAAGACAAGTTTCCACGCCGGAAGAAATATCAGTTGAAAGAACTTCGGAAGAGAACATCACGAAAGCCGCGTCCGCTGTCTAGCTTTTACCGAACGCTCCTGTTTAAAACGGGATCCTTACCCCTTCGATTCGTATCGCAGCCGGGTTCTGTCGACTTTTTTTTTTTTTTTTTTTTTTTTTTTTTTTTTTTTTT